>JANHGL010023300.1:93246-112103 GCA_024611195.1 Ceyx melanurus | reverse complement strand
GCCTAAGAATCCTAAAAAAAAAAAAAAAAAGTTAGTAAAGTGGACATCAAATTTTTGGTAAGACAACTAATTATTAACCTGCTTCAGAATGTTATGGATTTATGCTTCCCTGATCCTCTAGCATACAGTGTCATGTGAATTGTGTTTTAATTTCACCAGAACTTGTATCTGGTGGGGGAGAAAGATTATATTATGCATGCCTAAAAAATCTGAAGATGCAGTGTTTAATAAATCACAGCATTTCTGAAATTGACTGCTATTGTTCCAAACATCCCCATTCTCCTTTCCATGGTGACAAATGTACTTGTACTTTGTATTTTTGTAGCTGAGTGAGTGCCCCAGGGGCACGTACAACTTTCCTCTCTATTTCTTTATATTTTAACACCAAAAAAAGTTCCTGATCTTAAGACAGAACCGAGGCTCAGCTTTAGGCCTTATGAAGGGATTAACATTTTTACTGACCTTGGAGTAAATTCTTTGCTTACAAAGGGAAGAAAATGAAACCTGCTTCCAAAAGTTCCAGTAAATGAAACTAAATAGAACTAGATATATGAACATGCTCAGAGCACCCAAAATCCCCTGACATCCTCCTGGTGTTCTGAACACTGCTGCTTTGACAAAAGCAGGATGAAGAAAGGTGCTTTTAGGTTTTACTGCCAGCTAATAGGGCTGGGCACTGTGCCACAATGATCATAGGTACTGATCCAAACAGGAGCTCCCTCTTGACTTGAGAAAGTCCAGAAAGATTTCCCACAGAAAAAAAAAATCTCCAAACAGCACAGCCTTGAGGAGCATAAATCAGCCACGAGCAAGGATGTGTAAGAAAGACAAAGAGCAGGGGAAGAAGCTGCAAGAAGGAGAGGGAACCACAATGATGCAAGTCCAGAATGTGTCCAGCTGTCCAGAACTAACAGTGGCCTGGGCTGTAGAACTAGCTTTGATTCCCACAGAGTGAATAAATCAGCTCCAGCACTCAAGCAACTCATCCTTTCTCCTTCTTCAAGAGTTGTCACACTTGTGTGTTCACTGTGCTCCACCAGCCTTACTCCTCTCTTCTGCCACACTCTTTCCCACCTCCCTGTATCCATCCTCTGCCTTCCCATTCAGCTACTACACATCTCCCTGCTGTGGCCAGAGCTCTAGACATCCTGGCAAGTAAAGAACATGAGGCAGAAACTTGAGCTCAGTGGAGGCCTGTTTGTTTTGGCTGTTGCTCTAGTTTTTATTAATAAATGCCTCCTGGTAGACTAGACTCTATTTATCATGACATGTGTTATCTAGCTTATGTGCTTATGCACTATTTATTACAAACTTTAGGCTTTGCACTAAACTATTTCCCTCTCTTCCCAGGCAGTGAGAAGGGTGGTTACTTTACTTCAAGAAACATGCTTGTCTTACATGAGTATTGAGAAGCTTTAGTTCAAGAAGTGATTTTTGGATTTGATTTTGCAAGTGTGAAATTTGTGGATGCTGGGGGTCCTTTCCCATTGGAGAAGGATTTCTAATCCATCTGCTCATTAATAATCCTCCCAACTTCTTTCTGGTTCAGATCTCCCAATTGTGGATTGGTTTTTTTTTCCCCAGACCTCTTTAGCTACTTCTCCTTCCAACCTTGCCTATCTAATCAGTTTGATGCTTGCTTTCACACACCACATGCTGTCATCAAGAGAGTTGCTAGGCTAGTCCAGACAAAAAGGGAAACATCCTTTTCCATACTTGCCAGCACCTCACCCAACTGAACTCTCCAAAAAATCCTATTTAGGATTACAATGAGCAAACATGCATCTAATCTAATTTGAGGGCACAAAAAAATCAGACTAGCTTCAGAAAGAGGAGCCAAATATTGTGGTAGTTTTCCAAATGAAAACTCTGCTTCTAAAAAAAAAGTAGTTTTGCATCTCTTAGATGAGGTCTGATGTCTTAGAAGGGTGAATACATTTCTGGGGCATGAAAGCCAGCTTGTATCAAGAAGACAAGTGAAGTGGTCAATATAAAGCCTAGATTTCAGCACAGCTTTTCACCCATTTTAACCAGTAAAGTGCAAACACATCTTATGATTGTTTAATAAATGGGTGAAAAGTGCAAACACATCTTATGATGTTAGCATCTTAAAAATGAAGCAAGAGTGAACCTCTGCTAGTCTCAGAAAGACCTGCATTTTGTAGAATAAAAAGGTATAGATTTGGCTAGAATGGGCAAAGTTTGTGGGTGCTACTTACAGAGTTGCTAACATCTTTTCTTGACATCAAGCTGTGCACCATCTTGTCCTTCTCCCTTCTCAGAAGAGCTTTAGTGAAGGTATTGTGAAAAACATGGAGTAAATTCTACTGGTCTTGAGTAAATTCTACTGTGCTGAGGCAGCTTGATCATTTTAGTGTTTACTGTCTTGCTTCACAGGTCCTTACATACACAGTGATTTACACAAAGTGTTCTGTTTTCTATCTCTCACAACTGTTTTAATACTGCCCTAGGTAAACAGAATGTCATCAGATTTCCAGTCCTTCCTGGGTAATTTTCTCCAGTTATGTAAATGTTTATCTTCATTCTACTTCTTCCTTTGCACTTCTTGAAAATGTTTTTGCTCCTTCTCTGTGTTGAGCCAGTGTGATAACTGCTACACAGCCCAAGACAAAAGAATACCAGGGCTGGGTGCCAAGGAGCAAGGCTGCAAGAACCCAGCCAACCGTGTAGTCTTTGATTACCAGCTAGCCAAGAAGGCACAAAGCAAAGATCCTGTTTAGCTTGATTACCCCAAACACCCAAACACACCTAGGGGAAAGCTTCAGTGAGGTAACTGCAGCACTCAAGCTCCTTGACTGACATAGGAAAAGCAGTTGCTTCTGTAAGCACGTTCACAGGTGTGCCAGTGCCAGGCACAGGCAGCAGGAAAAGTTTAGATCAAGACTTGGTTCCCCTGATTATTTTTCCCACCATCTAACCTGTGTTGTATTTGGCAAACAAGCTTCTGGGGAAAGGGAACAGCATGCAAAGCCCTGGCAACAACATTCTGTTTGATATGCTGGAGTTAATTAATAGAAAACAGCTCGTGTCAACAATGTTTACATTTCTCATGCTTTCTCTCTTTAACCACTTGAACTGAGCTATATAAAAAGCACTTTAGAATCTACTGTGTGTATATAAAAAAAAAAAATCAGTACTCCTCCAAGTAAGTTGAAGTTTGTCAGTGTAAAGTTGTTCATATTTGGCCATCATTTACATTGACAAACAGTGAATCTAACTCATCAGGAGACACTGCAACTTCACTACAAGCTTCCTTCCAGATTGGCTCTGCTTTCCTTCCAGCTCACAAAAAACCAGGGACAAGATAACTACAAGAATCTGCAGGCTTCTGTGGGCAGAATTGTGAAGATAATCATCATATTTCAGCAGACTTTAAAAAAAAAACCAAACAAACTGAAACAACAATGCACAACAAAACTCAACCAAATAAAAAAGTAAATAATTCAGCACACAAGAAGTTGACACATTCATCTTTCTGCTTGGAAAAATCAAAATTCTACTTGCTTCTCCTATAAGCAATCATCATATTATCCCTTTGTTTGGATCCATCCAGGCTTTGGCCAGGGGAGAAATGGCAAGAAGAACTGGCAAGGGCAAGGACAGAGACAAAGGAGGAAACAGATTTAATTTCACACCAGCTCATTTCCACAAACTGTAGAAACTGTAAAGAAAACATGAACAATATTTCCACTGAGTATTATATGGAATTTTTTTGGACAGTCTCTTAGAGGGGAAAAAGATCCAAAACATCTTTAGTGCTGAGCTGAACAAGTTCATTGAAAGTTAATGATACTCCTTTTTTCCTAAGGGCCCTAAAAAGAAAAATACAAATCTTACAATATGCATATTTTCTGCTTGTTGCCAAAAGGAATCAGCTGCTTCTAAAAACCAAGAATACACACTAGAAACAAAAAAAAGAAAGGTAACTTAGTTTTCAGCCTCAGCCTGATTCTTCTCCAGCACCTGGCATAGTCACTAACTTCCAGTAAAAGTAGGTTTTAAATCTTCCTGGTTCATCCAGCCTGTTCTCTAGTATTCACAGGCACAAAGACAGGTTAAAAGTGCTTGAAAAGAGCTTGAAAGTGCTACCAGCTGGCTCTGGCAGCAGATCCTGCCTTTCCTTTCTTCCTACAGAAGCATTTACAGGCTTCCTGGCTCATCTAAGGATAGACATATGCACACCTTATGTAGTCCCCATCATGTCTACTCACCTCACCCATATCCCATTCCATCTCAGTGGGCAGCACTACAAAGAGCACAGCTGAGGCCTTCAGCTAAGGGGAGGTGCTACAATCAGTGCAGAGTTCCGTGAAGGAAAGGCAGGATGGTGCTGTGTTACTCATGCAGAATGGTGCTGTGTTATTCATGCAGACAACCCAATCTCTCCTGCAAATAAAAAACCCAAACAGAATAAGAAGCTACAAACAGTAACAACAGCAAAAAATAAAATACACACACACACAAAAAACCCAAACCCACGCAAACATTTGAGCACAGCAACACTTGGAAATATCTCCAGTTTCTAAGGAATGGGACTGAGCCTTCTAATTCAGATTAAACCTCCTGGTTTAGGTTAGATGGTCACTCTCTCTTCAAAGGGAAGGTGCACTGCAGCATTCTGCACACAAAAGAAAAATTGATTCATTTTTTCCTGGATTTCCCTGAAAAAAATAAGTGACTACCACCTTGAGTATACATTTTTATCCCTAAGAAGTCTGATTTTCAGATCAAACATACCTTGGATTATGCTCTGAATCAAAGGACCAAGAATTTCAGTGTTCCTGCTATAGAAAAAATAAATGATGCTTGAGGAAACATCCATTCATTGAAGGGACTAGTCAGAAACAGAACAAAAACCAGGCAGATCATCAGTATTAGCTTTTTATTATTGCTTTCCCCCAACAAAACCAGGGGGATTAGCACCAGTGATCCTTTTCCATAAGAACAGAACAAAACACAGTGTAATAAACTTTAATACAAGTATGGATGTTAATGGATTTCAAAATACCAAATTTGAAAACTGAAATGGTTTTTCATGTTTGTCATGGTTTATTTTTTTAACTAAGGCACATGATTTTTTTTTTTTCAATAAAAAGCCTAATCACTTGATACTCAAAATATTACTGACTAGGTAAAGTGGTTATTTTAACCTCCAGTTTAAAAAAGAAAATAAAATTACATCCAGTGCATGTTAGGCTGACTGTGGGAAGCATGAAACTCTGGCCAGATTGAATGGAAATGCAAGGAAAAGGTACATATCAAACCTACATTCTTCTAGTTCTTTCCAGCCTACCATAAATCTTTTGCCTCTGGACTCCTGGCTGTTCTCACTCCTGATATGGGCAACTTGTTTAAAAGCATCTACTCAGCATGTCACACACTTGCTAGCCCTTCCTGCTGGTGTAAATCATCCCCATCAGCACACAGGGGAGGGAGGGAGGGCAGCCCTGGTGCAGCTGGCTTCCCCCAGCAGCGTGGGACCTCTGCAGTCACCTCTCCTTCTTGGCTTCCCAGTGTGAGAAAGGTTGAGGGAACATGGCCAGAGCATTGCTCTGCTTTAGCTATTCTTGGCTATCATATCAGCCTCTCAGGACCATAGGAAGTGTAATGTAAAGCTGTTCTAAATTTATGTCCCAGGCTGGACCAAGATTAGGGGAGGTTTTTAGGTCTCCTGCTGTTTTCAGCTTTGTTTCCTGGAGCAGGGGAAAGGGAGAAGTACTGACTAGAGAGTTAAATTGATTTAACCTGAGAAAGCAGAAAACACAGATCTCCCCAGAAGCATGTTTAAAAATGGATTTTTAATAGGATGGCTTTGCTTTGAATGGGAGTTTCAGCATTGTCTCTTTAATCCCTTCTCTAGCAGACCCTTCTCTCCCACCTTGACACTTTTGCTTCTGAATTAATCCATGCATAAGAACCAAGAGATGTAACTCTGGAAACTCACAGATGGTGGGTTACAATGACACCAGTCAAATGAAATTATGTCTGTTCAACAAGATCAGATCAGATACGTATTGATTAAAGGAATCTTTACCTCCACACAGCTCTAAGTACAAAAACAACATTAAATTCAAGGTGAAACTACTATGTGTCAGTGGCATGCTACCTGTGAGAAAATGTTATCTATGACCAAAAGACATTTATCATCTCCATATTTCTGTTAAGTCAACAATAACAGCTGCAAGTTAAGCTGGGGTCTGGAGAATCACTATGGAAAGAGGGCTTTAAATTAAATTATCCCATTAAATTATCCCTGACCAGGCTCTGACAACTGAATATTCACAATTTACTTGGACAAGGTGATACACATCCAGTACTAGAGAGGATCTAGACATCTATGTTTAATAACATAATAAAGTTTGAAATTCATTGTAATTTTAATATTGAAGGATTTTAAAAGCCATTGAGCTGCTTTAAAATAGCAAAGAGTTTATGGGAATGCAATATGGATTGGAACAAACAGGCCTAAATCAACACTGGTTTGGAAGTCTAGTAAGGACTAGAACTATGGGAGGTAATTCAGGAACAGATGCATCAAATTAATTCCAGTAACACTGGGGTGTTAAAAATGGCAACAGGAGCCAGCTTTGTTCAGTAGAATGGAAAAATAATCATCCATTCTCTCCCTTTCCACCCCTAAGGAGTTGGATTTTCCCGGCACAGCCATTCATTGGTGGCAGCAGATGCCCCAAAATGTCTGGCACCAAGCAACTGAAGACAAATAGAAAACATGCAGGGTGGAGGGGGTGGGGAAAGCAACCATAAACACCCATCCCCCTACCCCCCAGGTGTGTGGAATGCAGAAAGGTGAAGCTGCATTTCATGTTTAACACTCAAGTCTTTGATAAAACACTTCAAATACTCAAGTAATGGTCAGAAGAGCAGAAGTAAAACATGGTGAAGTGTTGGCAATAGGGTACCTCTGAGGCTAGAAGCCATTGAACTTACCTTAAAACACTTGATTTTAGTCCCTGTGTGCTCCCACTCCCCAGAGCTACTTCTGCTGACATGACTCCTTGCCACCACTGGGTTCCTTCCACCACACTCAAGTCTCCAGGGCAGACAGTGGTTGAAGCATCCCATACCCTGGGGATATAAAGGCCCAGACACTTGGCTGGATGCAAGTCAGGATGTGGGTAATGTCAAGATGGAGACTGCTAATGACTGGAGTTTTCAACAGAGGCTTTCATCCAAAACTCTCCCCTTCCTCTTGGCATTTTCCTGCAAGCTACACTGAGACTGCTCCTCAGTTTATTCCTTCACACCAAGAGTGTGGAGTTGTACACCAAAAAATGCAAAGCAGCTTAGGAGGAAATGAGAGGGGACTGTGCCTCATATGCTGGTGTAGAAAGTACACCCATTACAGCAATTTCTAGTCACAACTGGAAGAGGATGAGCAAGTCACAATTTGTTCAGTAAATTTATCACTTTTCTCAGGAATTGCCTGTGAACAGACTGTGACTTTTATTAATTTGTCTCCAGTTGGCAAGGGTATACCAAATATTTTATGTGAATGAATCCTGGCCAATGGATTGCTCACAGACTTATGGTCTGTTCTAATTGCTTCAATATTCCTGCTTTGACATTCAAGCTGAGGAAGCTGAGATCAAGCTCTAGTTACAACAAATACAGTTTCATTCCTGAAGTAATGAGAATTTTACCTTTTAGACAGAAGATAGCCAGAGAAATCTTCCCCGCATTTAAAACAAAGCAGAGCAAATCGGAAACAGATCTCTGGCACTCACAGAAAGGCAAGGAGGAAAGAGAGAAAATATTGATTAATGAGATTTATTTGTGCTGCGGATGGTGATCAAAGGGGACTGAGTGCAGTGTGTAGCACTCACCACTGCTTCTAAAACCAACATTCCTTTGATGTGCACAGCAGTATCCGGCCATTATGGGAATTAAAACTCATAAGAACTTCATTAATAAAGGTTTAAACTGAACAACTTCAGGCAACCAGGCACATAGTACCAAGATTTTTGCCTTTTAAATGACCAGCTGGTAAATAATGATGAAGAATTATGTTTAATTATTTGGTTTAGAAAACAAAACATCTTGATGCAAGCATTAATATTGTTTCCATGAAGAGCAGTTTGTATATCTGCAGAGTCTATAGGCACCTAAGCACAAAGACTTCCAGAAGAAGGGGGAGAGAGAGAGAGAGAGAGAGAGAGAGAGAGAGAGAGAGAGAGACAGAAAGAGACAGAAAGAGACAGAAAGAGGCAGAAAGAGACAGAAAGAGGCAGAAAGAGACAGAAAGAGGCAGAAAGAGGCAGAAAGAGACAGAAAGAGACAGAAAGAGACAGAAAGAGACAGAAAGAGACAGAAAGAGACAGAAAGAGACAGAAAGAGACAGAAAAATTCATAAAGACAAAGACAGACAGAAAGAAAAACAGAAAGAAAAACAGAAAGAAAGACAGAAAGGCAGAAAGACAGGCAGACAGAAAGAAAGAAAGAAAGAAAGAAAGAAAGAAAGAAAGAAAGAAAGAAAGAAAGAAAGAAATGCATTACAACACACTGCAGTGCCTGGTAGGATGTAAAGAAAGCACTTCCAAAGGCTACAAAAAGTTCTTTGACTAAAAAAAGGCCACTAAATTGCCAGTTTCACCTAAAGTGATGTCTTGAATCTATTAAGCAGGGCTGCACAAATCTTTTTGGTCCCTCATTTGAATCAAAAGTACTTCTCTGAAAAAAAACTTATCATGATGAAACTATAGGAAACACAAAACATACTGGAAGAGGCAAGGCTGGGGAGTGGGGGAGAGAGAGAGGCATAAATCTGGTTTATGTCAAATGAAACATTCCCTACAGCTGACTAAGGAAACTTCTCTTTTGGGACCAAGAAAAACAAAACAAGTTCAGAGTGGCACTTGAAGTTCTCATGATTGTTTCCCCTTCACACAAGAACAGAGGAACTGCAGGACCCATCCAGAATACTCCAGGTCTACTTCTCTGTTTTCCTAATTAAGTGTGAATGCTTCCTTCTCATGTTCTTATCTAACTAGAGGTCACTGCTACATTGACACTTCTGTTTATCCCAGGAAGATTGGCTTATTTTTCTTGTGAGTGTTCATTGAGGAAAGAGAACATATAAATTGGACACATTGGCTTCCTACTGCAGCTAAGTAAGTTCTACCAGAGATTCATTCAGGGAATGAATATTGGAGATGACCCACCACACAACACTCTGGGATACATCATGAAGGGAAGACACCTCATGGGTAAAACACAGAACCAAAGTCAGTTTTCCCTACAGTCTACTTCTGCCTCCAGGTCAGTAGTAAGAAAGAAACTGTTGTCACCCTAGGTTCCCTTCCCTGCCAAGATTAATTTCAAACCTTCATAAAGGGTGCAGATTAATTTTAATCTGTGGTTTAACTACTTCTTGTCATCTCCCTCAGCTGAGCTATTCATTCATGCAGCTGTAAGAGCAAGAGCAATCAGATTCTGCCACCAAGGATTCTAAAGTCAATCCATTAGTCACCAGAGAAATTAGCACCAATCTGCCATGGAGCCATCAGGAGCAGGCAGTGACCCACAGTGCCCTGAATCCTCACAGCAAGCAAGCATCTTTGTTTCCCTGCTTAGAAAATCATCACCCTCTTGCAGCATGCCACTCATGAAGGGCTAAGGGAGAGGGTGCTGCTCCCTGTTAGAGGCATCTTGAGATCCCACAGCAGCCTGGGCAACCAGAAAAGGTCCCAGATCGTGTCACTGGTCTGGAGAGAGCCTGGGGACTCAGCAGGAAATTACACACTCATTAACTGAAGCTGACTTTTTTTGTTGTTGTTTGAAAAACAAAGCAAGCTATTTGAACAGCTTGATTAATGATGGGCAAGCAGGCTTCAGGAAAAGGAGTTCATGTCTTTCTCTCTGGCTGGAGTTCTCACAGGGAATGTCAGCCAGGGAACATGTACAGGGGGTGGGATAGCACGGAGAGCATTTCCTGAGATGCTGAGAGATCACTGAACAAATTTCACAGGAAATTAATGGTTCAGATGCAACAAATGTCTTGAATAGTGGGGACAAGGCATTATTTCTCCATCAACCAAAAGCTGGCTCCAGAGCAGCAAAGAGAATCCCTGTAAAACAGATTATCCCTGGCTGACAAGAGGCAGTGTAGCTGGTTGCAGCAGGGCTGCCATTTCCCAAGGCTCACTGGAACTCCTGAGAGCCAGTAACTACCAGACAGAGCTGTGGAAAAGGTCGATGTGTTGATCCTTGATTCTTTTAGCCAGGAGCACTTTAATAGTCCTGAAGTATCTGTGACATATTCCTTCCTCCTGCTCTACCCCCTGGAGAGAAATAAGTGAGAGAACCACTTGAGTGCAAGACATAGCAGGTAGTATGGAAAAGGCAAAGATACAAGTCTGCAAATAGGAGAGACTGAGGGATAAAAAGAGACAGGTGAAAGAGGTAACAGTCTAACTGGCCTGCTCAAAATCATCATTCAAACAATGAGTGCTAGACTGAAATAGTTGCAGCAAGTGGGACCACCTTATGATGGCTTATTCTTGTGGTAGAAGCTGCCTACTGCTTATCACAATCCTCCTTAAGGGGGATTTCTTCTTTTATTTCAGCTCCTCAGCCCAATCTTCACACTTCACTAGCTCCCCCCACCTTTCCAGCCTCAACCAATTTCCTGCTTATTAGGATCTCTTTTTTTTCACCTTTTTTGCACCATTTCATCAGCACAAGTACCTAAGAATTTGACAACTGCAAGTTCATCTGTGGCACTGAAAGAGATCAAACTTAATCACCTAGTATATCCTACCATGACATTAGAAATAAGGTGAATTGATTGAATCTAACTCAACCACTTTGTCTATAATACTTGCCATTTTTTATGCCACTGAAGCAAGATGATCATTACAAATACAAGCATCAAATGAATAATATCATCTGTAATCTCTTTGAAAAACTCTGACATTGTGTTTTGCTTGTGTGGCTGTGCAATGTACTCAGTAGCCTATATGCCTGTCAGCGTGTGTTCTTGTCAGGAAAAAAAGTCAAGAGCTGCACCACAGAAATAAATAAAGCAGAAGTTAACAAGCCTCCAATGCTCACTGCAGATTAAACAGAATTTTGCAGTTTGCCAGACACATTTGTTCTGACTCATATCATGGAAATCAGAAATGAGTGGCTTTTCAATCCCTAATTTGCTTTAACCCCCCCTAGCCTTCTTTCTGAAGCAAAGTTATTCCTAAATGGTGCTAACATAATCTTTTTTTTTTATCTCCCATATTCACCCATCCTGAATTTATTTTTCTGTATTTCTTATAGTACTGAAATAATTACCATCTTACACAGCACAAGATTAATAACAACAAAGGAATGACCAATCTAAATATTAAGTAGAGTAACATTTTTTTTTCACCAATTACAAGACTGTGCATTTTGTTGCTGGCAAGTGCAGCAGATGTTCTGCAAGGGTAGCCAGTTTTCACTGCCAAATCTGGGGGAAAAAAAGATAAGAAGTATTAATTGTTTGAGTTTGCTTGGTTTTATTTTTCAGGTTTTATTTTGTTTTTCAAATAATGTAAAGTTAAAGCAACTTCAATCAGCAAGAAAAGATTCTGTTTCAGTTTGAGAGTGAATGATGAGTTCTTTCTCATTTTGTTCAAATCACTTTTCTTCATTCCTACTACAGAAATTCAGACCAAAGTCTTAGATTCATGTCATTACAAACCTAATATCAGAAATCTGAATTAAGTTTTGCAAGAGCCCTCAACAGCTTTCTTACCTACAGCTGTAACTTAAATTCTCTGTAATTTTAATCCCCCTTCTCTCCACCCCTTGCTACACCACAGTTAGAAGAGTTTTCAGGTTGTCCTTTTGTTCCTCTACAAGAAAGTCCCCTAACTGTTAATTGCCAAGTCAAATGTGTTTCATCTTTCTTTGTCAGTGTAACAGCTGCTGCTTGTCTTTTAAAATTCCTTTACTGTCATCTAATGTATGTCTTCCCTTTGGAGGAATTTCCAATATGACTTGCAGTCTTTTACTGGTCTTCCTGTCCTTACTTTAAAGATTAGACACACCAAAGACAGACATTCAAATGTCCTCATTTGATGTTCAGAGCTGAAAACAAGAATCATTAGATTCTTTCCCCTGATGGATGACATGAAAAATGTGAATTTGATCAAGGAATTGGATGCCTGCTGTCTCTTGCTTAAGTTTAGATCCTGACTCACACTTCACTTTCCCAGAAGAAACTAAAAAAAAAAACCACCCCAACCAAACACCAAACAACCCCACAACACCCTACTGTGATGGATGAGTATTTCCTCAATATGCTCTAGATGCAGCTAAGTACTTGAACTCATGCCAACCTTTCAGCAGGCAGGTAACAGCACCTGAGAATCTTTTCATGCTTCTTGGAAGACAGAGCCATTGTCATGTCCTTGAGATGTTTTGCAAGCAGCTTATAGATTTGTGGGAAGGTCTGATGGTTCAACATCAGTCACACTTTTTACTGGCATGTCCAAGAAGGAACACAAAAGAAAGCCAAACAAGCACTGAAAACTAATTAATCTATGAAACTGGGACAAACAATCCATAAGTAACTTTTCAAAAGTTCTGGACATTTAAGATTGTTAGGTAGAACCTCCAAATAGTAAAGAGCATGTCTTCAATGGTAATTTCTTTTTTAACATTATAACTGAAGTCTCTTGACACTCAGATGAAATTACAGAGCAAATTTTAGTGTAATAGATACCAAGCAGGCTAAGGACAAGTTTCCTCACTGTCCTTCTGGGAGGCAGAGCACAACACCCACATTGCAGCAGGAGTGAGAGCAAGGGAAGCTTTCAAGCATTCCACTTGTAGGCCATTGCATTTCTGTCTGCAACATCATTTAGATAACCCAAAAACCCAAATCAGAACTTTTCTTGATTTTACCTTTTTGTGGTCTACTGTGCTGCTAGGAATCTAGTACTAAATATTAGTGTCTATAGCTGACACACATTCCTTTCTCACCTTTCTAAAAACATGGATTTAAAAGGCTCTTCCTCATGTGTCTTTTTGCTGTCCATAAGCAGACTTTTGCTGGACACCTTGTATTATTTCAGTCTTTTCACACTGCATAAAGAGAAAAAATACCTTTCAGTTGGTCTTCATGAGCCACTTCAGAGTATATTCAGATGGGCTAAAGACCCAGAGGATCCAAAGCCATTACTGACCACAGATCAACACAAACCCCCCCGAGACACGTGGAGTAGCAGAACTCATTGACTTTGGTGAGCTTTGGATCAGGCTCCTCACCCCTCTTTAATGAGATTTTCAATTTCAAAGTATTACAGCTATTTCAGCAGATGCCCAGCATCTGTGGACTTGATGAGGTGTTAATCCCATTACAAGGTGATGATTGGAAGCCTATAGCTTATACTACCAGATGGTTTTAGGGTTCAGAGACCACATAGGCTCAAAGAGGGGAGGAGGAATGTTTGGAGAGCTGTCTGAGAGTTTCATAAGGTATATGCAGAGTTCTGAGAGTTTTCCGGACCACAAACCTTACATATATTAAACAGCAGAAATTCAGAGCACTCCTCACCATTCGGAATATGCAATATGCAGACCTGTTAATATTCCCACTGGAATGTGTTTTAGATCCCAGCAACTCTTGGCATGGTACACTTGGCAATCAGCCACTCAGCCTCCTTTACTTCTAGGAAAGTATGAGGCCTTGTACTCCTTTTCCCAGTCTTTCATCACAGTCAAAGGTTCAAGTGACTTCACTTGTTCCACGCAGGCACTGGAGCTGTGGTGATCCACTGAGGTCACTGTAAGGATGTCACTAATTTCCTGGTCCTGATTAACTGGAATATGTTGATTATAATCCACACTGACTTCCAAAGCTTCACAGCTCTACTTTCCCACAAAACACTCCTGAGGAAAGAAAGGAACAACTGTGGACAACAATTCCTGCATGTTATTGTGGAATCTCACAAGATTTGAGAACTGTCAAAGCTCCAGCTGCTGAAATGGGTACAAGAATCTCAGCTTTACTTACAGAAAGTGCCAGTCCCCAGGAGCATGGGAAAGGTGTGAACTGGAGGGCTGAAACATATTCCAATGTTAGCAAGTTGGAATGCAAACATTTACAAGCTGGCTGTTAGCAACACAGATGACAGAATGAAGCCTGTGCGCTCACACGTGCTCAATCATGTAATGCTCCAACATCCAACTTAGCAAAAACAAATACAATATTTGATCAAGTTATCAGGAGAGTTACTCTCTATCAGTCTTATACCTCTTGACAGACTTGTATCAGCAAGGTTTCACAACTAGGTCAGCCAATGTGCCCTTATGTGACAAGAGAAATAACTGCAATGGAAACATGGAAAGAGAGAGCTTGGAAACCATTTTCAATAAAGCAGAAGTAAATCAGTAGGGTTCAGTTCAAGCTTATTAGGATTAGATGAACAGGCTTTGAAACTGGGTTATGGAAGCAAGAACTGATAGATTAAATGAGATTAATTTTCCACCATAGATGTCCTTTCCTGAAAGGGAAACATTACTGCTGTCCTTTCACTGCAGTATCAGATACTACTTATCAGCTCTACTGCCTGAACTGAAACACATTTCTAAGAATATCTCTGTAGTCATTGTCCTTTATATGTTTGTTCTAGAATAAACAAATCCAATCAAGCTTTAAAAAGCAGTTCAAATAGTATTGGGAGTATTGTCTCCAGCACTGCTTTTAGAGATGTTGCAGTATCTATGGGTGGAAATACAACAAAATACCCTTTTTCCTAGTAAGGGCATTTAGTGTGTTACACAATAATCATATGCATAGTGTTCCTAGCACCAAAACTACAGGAGAGAACTGTCTCTGACACTATTAACCTATGCACGGTGTAGAGAAGCTAACAGGGGAACACCCAGGTAACAGATATTTAAAGGGAAGGGAATAGGGAATTAAGTGGTAAGCACTTTTGAGCCTGCAAATAAACAGTCTTTTAAATGTATCTACCTGCTCAGACTTCAGGTCTATGTTTTGCTCTGTGTGTCAGGGTTGGCACACTGCTGCTTGGTTCATCTGGTGAGACCTCTGTTTTAGAAGCACAGGTGTCAGCCTTGCAGCTGATCCCCTTCCTTCAGGCTCCTGAATCCTTCTGGAGTGTGTTGAACTCTGAGACACACTGTGGAAATCTGAAGATATCTGTGTCACTACTCTTGTTGCAGGATCAGTCCCAGAGGGAGCAGATAAAAGGAACAGCATATTTGGCACTGCTGCATTGTGCCAACAATCCCACTTTTTATGTCTTACATTTTTTAGTCTATAAACCAGCTCTTTCTTCATTACTGATGCCTTGTAAAACATCTCGAGTTCCATTTTTGACAACCAGAGCCTTTTCAAGTTTCCATTACTACTCACCATTTACCAGTTGTCTCAAGACTGTTTGTGCACAGATTTTTCTGTTACCACCATATTTTTTCCCCCTCTTGTCATGTCAAGTCTCCAAACGCCCTTCAGATTCATCAATATTTCAAGTATCAAAATATCTGTTAAAAGCAGTTTCTCATTTTGTTGCTATGGAAATTCATGGAAAGTCTTTTGGCAGTTTCAGTGGGAGTGAGATCAGACTACTCAGATCCATGAGAAACTGTCATCCTAGGTAATGTGTGGGCACTGGAACCAGACTTCTGCAATACTAAAAAGGAACAGACTTTTCTTCAGAGAACTTCACCACTGACTTGAACAGCAACAGGTCTGGCTGAGTGGAGACTGTACCTGACTCTTCTAATATGATGCTGAATGCAAGTCTAACAGGAAAACAAATGGATGAAGCACTTCTCTCACCAGAGTGGTCTGCTCTTCTCAGAATATATAGATTTTAGAAGTAAACTGTCATCTGCTACTTGCTGGAAGAATGTGCTGGTACTATGAAGTCAGTGAAAGGTGTTGGTATTTTCACTGCAACACAGCCAAGCAGGCTAAATGTTGGATTTTCTTAGTGAGTAGCAGGGGAAGCTTGCAGTGAAGCAAGTGATCAGACTCTGCCTCCCAGTCTCAAGCTGTCAAGGTAGCCAGCATTCACCTGAAGAGGATTCAACTGATGCTTTAGGCAAAGTCACAGCTTCCATTGCAGGAAAACTGTTACCTGCCTACCTCAAGCAGCTCTGTTCCCATGCCAATGGAATATGTTCCTTTGAAAGTATCCCTCTAAATCTGGGGCTTGTGGTAAGGAATCACCACTCTAGTAACTCATTTTCTGTCATGTTCTTGAGACAAGAGAACACCTCTCAGCCTAGTTCTATCTGTAATCACAAGGAGATGCTAGTGTACATATTACATCACTTGATAATCCAGTGCTATTCACACAATTTGAAGTATTTACACATGTACATTTTCTGCAGAGTTTAAGGACTAGGAGATTGGCAAGTTATGGTACAAGGTAGTATAGTCCTGGAAACATCTCTGTCTTTTGACAGCAACCTGAGATGTTCTCAGACAAAACAAATGCCACTGTTTCCTAATTCAGCAATTGGTCTGAGACTTTCTCAGTAGACCACTAATTTCAAACGTTCAGATAACTTCACAGATGCAAGTTTGGCTGACTTTAATTTCCCAGAAGAACTTAAAATTAATTTCCACACGCATCTGGAAAACAAAATCCAATTTTTACAGGGAGGTGACAGGAAGCATTAGAGCTGTAACAGAGACTTGCAAGTGGTGACTGAATCACTACTTCAATCATGCTTTCCAGTAGTGATTGGATTGACAATGGATTTTCTAGAACTGTGTTTTGGCAAGCCAATGAGACAAGCATGAAGCTGAGGTTTCAGTTAAGCTTCTTCAAATTTGGAGGGCAGAAATTAGTGGAAGGAGACAGAGACTTCAGCAGCTAGAGAGTAGTTCTGAACAAAATGCAGAACTTCAGGTTGGAGGTTAAGTTTAGAAAACACTTCTGGCAGGAATAATGTTTTACAACTTCTTATTCTTATTCTTATTACACCTAGTAGCAGTAAAAAATATTATTACTAGCTCCTAGTACAAAAAAAAATCACACTCCTAACTGGAAGCTTCTAGTCACTGTAACATTACATATATTACAATAGGATGGAATCTAATTGCATTTGTTATTAGACAGGACCTAAACTGAAATTGCATCTCTTACTACACATGCTATCATAATGTCTAAAACAATTTGTACAATCCAGTATTTCTACACAAAAATTCATTCCACTGACATGCAGGTCACATGTTTGTTTGTTTTCAGATGAGCAGAATTGAATAAATTTTCCAGAGCAAATAGTCAACATAATTTATCAACATAAAATTTCCTTCCAAGAAATATTCTCTCTAGCTCCTTTGAGACTATTGCAGTCAATCCCTGTAAGTCTATTTCTAATGTGACAGAGAGAAATTTATGAATATATTACTTCAGTCACTCAACTGGAGCCTCAGATGGAGCTGGAGTTAATTTCCTAGCTGTGAAAGTCTAGTCTAGTAACTTGCTTTGCCAGCTATGAGAACATGAAATTCATACAGTCAGCCACACAACAGTTGTTACTCAAAAGTCAACTTTAACAACAGTTACCACAACACAGGATCCATGAAATCAAGAGGTTTTTCCATTTAATGTTGCAGAGAAAAGCATATAGACAGAAAATTAAAGTCTGAACTTCCAAGAAAACAATGCATTTATCAAACAAATATCAAACCTGTATTTTTTCTCCTTTGTTAAATACATGCACATTCTTTCTGCCCATCATGAAACTTATTTTTGTGTAAAAGAGGCAAATTTCACATATTTCTCAAAAATGTTCCTTCAGAAAGTTTTACAGTCCCCCCTACAAAGTCAGCTGGGAAATGCCCAATACTTACTACATTTGAGCTACAATCAGCTTCTCTTCAGTTGCAGTAAATAAAGTACCAACATCCTGACAATGAAAAAGACAGTTAAAAGGGATTTTCCTATAGTCCATGAGTGTTAATGAACATTGTAGAACCTATATGGTATTAATTTGCTCCATTGGCTCTGTCACATGTTTTAAGACAAATCAAGCTTAGAGAAAGCAGTCTGGGACATTTCCTAATGAACAGGATTTCAAAATATTAAACCATGATGGTTACATCAATGGACAGATGATTAAATCTCCCCTGTTGTGTGTAACAGCCCAGCTGTCCAAAGTGCTACTCATAACTGGGGAAAAGACTGGATTCTCATAAGAAATGTTCTTTTACTACCTATCATTGCTTCTAAACTGTACTGGTCTCTGAACATGTGCCAGGAAAAAAAAAAAAAAAAAGAAAAAGCTTTCCAATTTGAATCAGAGAAGTAATTTGATAGTTTAATATCAAATATGAAATTTTAATGACAACTCTAAATAAATACTTGGCATCAAATACCTCTCTCCAAAGGTACAGGTTTTTTCAACATTTATATCTGTCTTCATCTTGTTAATTCTTTTTCTTTCCCCAGATCACCTGGCTGGTGCTTTCTGGCCAGTATGCATTCCTCTGAGGCTGGATCAATTTCTTGTAGTAGACAACCTCATAAGATTTGCTGGTTTCCTAAGCTATTTTTTTTTTCCCCAGTACAAAACTGAGATTTTCCTAAATCACACACTACTAATTATGATCTGGAGTTACTGATGTTTGTAAGTAGACTCAGTGGTTGACATGAAGACAGATCACTGACTCAGACCACTTGTTAACAGCCGGATATAATATCCATGACTATTCCCATTAGAATTCACTTCAGCCTGTGCAGGAGTCTCAGCTGAGAATCTCCAGATATGTATATAATATAATAAATATAATTAATATAATTAATATAATATAATATATAAATAATATAATGTAATATAAGTAGTATAATATAAAT
>JANHGL010023300.1:48908-93146 GCA_024611195.1 Ceyx melanurus | reverse complement strand
AAATAGAAAAGGAAAAAATAGAAAAGGAAAAAATAGAAAAGGAAAAAATAGAAAAGGAAAAAATAGAAAAGGAAAAAATAGAAAAGGAAAAATAGAAAAGGAAAAAAATAGAAAAGGAAAAAAATAGAAAAGGAAAATCTAGAAAGCAGAATGTAAGAAATCACATCCCAGTAACCTCACAACATTTTTCATTTTCAAATTAAAATCTCAAATGCCACTCATACCTGTTTCATTTCCTTTTTTCCCCTCTAAATAAGCCTGTAGACAAGAAATGACTGTGCCATGTCCTGCCATATCCATTGCCCTCAGGACTGCTCAGGAACAGCCCTGTAGACCTCATCCTGAGTTTCTCTTTTCCAAGTTCTTGGAAAATTCCCATTAGAATTTGCACCCTCAATTCAAGTTCCACCCATCTGTCTTCAACACCATTGTACACTCAACAAGATTCCTCTGAACCTCAAGTCATAATGTCAGGTTTATGACATCACACTAATTTCCCCAAAAACATGGGCTTATACATTTCACTGAAGGAACAGAGTTAATTTAATTCACAGAATTAAAAAACCTGGCAGGAGAAAGGAGATGCCAAATTTGAAAATAACCCATGTGAAAAACATACTTAAGTCAGATTTTAAGACTCTTGGAGTTCAGATTTGAATTGTGAGGCTTAGTGCCATGAATGAAGTAGCAAAGAGAGAACAGAGGTAGCAGAGAAAAAAAGAGAAAAATTATTTGAGATTAGCACTCTGTGTCATCACTCCACTGTGAAAATTTTCCTTGAAGTCAAGCAACTGGCATGTGCAATCCTCTGAAGATACATCAGCAGTGACACAAAAACAACCTGCATTTGCTTCCTACCAGGCACGGCCAAGAGATTTCTCCTTCATTTATTTATTTAGAAAATCACCAGCAGATGTTCCAAAGCAGAACAGTCCACCCGTTAGAAGTGCATTCAGTCATCTCCAGCAGCCTTCCTGGTCAGCTCCATCTCCTGCAGCAAAGCAGAAAGGCACTGTGGGAAACTTCCCATTTCCCTACAACACTGAGTCATTCACCAGTTGTTTTGAACAGGATCTGACAGGATGCCACGAGCAACACCGAGGTCACCTCTGAGTGCACACCCATCAACCACCCAGAAGCAGGAGAAGCTGGCAGCAGATGCTTTCATCATTCTTGACATCTCACTGCTTAGATGGCCCTGACCAATTTAATCTGAATACCTTCCATCTCATTAATGGATTTGAGCCTCACATCACCCCTGAAAAGTGCAGCTATCCACATCTTGCGAATGCAGAAACTCACCTAAGAAGCAGGTAGAAAAAAAATAATTTATTTAAAGCTACAGAAAGGATGTGATGCATTAAAATGGGATTGCAGATCTCTCCTCTCAAATCTCGTTGGTTTAGAACTTCAGGAAAACCTGGTAAAAGGCTTTAGAAAGTTTGTCTGAAAACACTCCACTTCTAGAAGGGAAAAAATAAATTGCTATCTGGTCATATTTTTATAGGCACTTTCTGTGCATATTGATGGGATTTTTTGTTTATCAAGATCCTTCTGTTATTGAAAACTATTCCATGCCTAACCCAGGACAAGATAACATTGTTGTTTTGGAAGAGTACACCAGATATCTATGTGATTTACCACGGATCACCCTTAATACAAAATAAAAAAAGTCCCTGTCCTGTTGGGTTTTCCACTCATATTTTTCAAATATTTATAGAGCACAAAGAAAGAGACAGGCTTTGCCCAGGGAGCTCACAGTCAGAGAGATGTGTAGAAGGTTTAGTGTCAGTCCTGCCTTCAGGCCATGGAATATATTCACTGTCTCTCAACTCCTGTGCAGTGTTTCTGCAGCCTCAGCACAGTCTCCAAGTTCAGCTTCCTAATTCTAAAGTTGGGAAGCCTCCTATAGCTTTAAAATCGTTGTAGCTTTTTGTTAAAATCTTCTAGCAAACCAAGAGAAAATAAAATTACACAATATCAGAAAAAGTAATAGCAGGTGTCTTAGCCATGAAATATGATTTATTCCTTGACTGAGACCCATTGTCTCCACCCAAAACCTGTATGTTTACACTAAGGAGAGTCTTAGAATTGAAACATGAAATGGAATCAGCCAGAGAAAGATCACCTCATGAAGTTTTCATAGACTCCTGGTGGGAATAGCATGACAAGGTCAGCAATATTGGGAAAACAACAAGGGTCTTTGATTGTCTTCATCTACAGGCTGCTAGGCAGCTGTGATCCTCTGGGCTTGCATTCATCTTGTCCAGGCCTCGAGGCTTTTTCTATCAGCCCCAGGGGAAAGAATAAAAAAAAGAAAAGTGAAAAAAAAGAAGAATATTCAAGGACCAGTGCTTCCTATTGTAAAAGACTACTTCAGGATAGACAAGTGGAACTGAAATCTAGGTGTTTCTTTCTGTGACAGTTTGACAGCAGGTTGATGATTTATTTGGATTGTAGATTTTAAACAGATCATCTGAGGTCTCATCAATCCCTTCCCAAGAAGTTACAAGGAGCTGGCAGGAGCATCTTCTAATCTGTCAAACCTTTCTGACAACTTCTTCCTGACTCCAGCAGCAGCATTTTTTCAACCAGACAGGGGGAGTAAAAAAATAAAGAAAAACAAACCGATGAACAACAAAAAAAATAACACCCAAAACCCAGCATCAAAACTGTAAAGGACTGGAATTATCCAATTACATCTTCTCATGAGAGATACCTGGGATCTGCATCTCTTTTTTTTAATTATTACCCAGACTAGGAGTTAGATAATGATTGCCATCAGCAATGCCATTCTCTATGTACCTTACATGTATGTGTGTACCTTAAAGTTTTCCTAGTTAAGTAAGAATAAACTTCATTTAAACTTGGAAATTGAAAGCACTTCATTTTTAGCTTTAGCAAGCTTTACTGTTTCTCTGACTTGTCTAAAAAACTGTTGATGTCATGCTTGGACAAGCACAGGAATAGGCTGTTGTCCCAGGACTGTCCATTCCATTTTGCTCACCTCTGTGTTTCCACTGGTTTGAGCGCGCAGAGAGCCGTGGGTGCGCACGCAGATGGTTCACCCCAAGCCTGTGGAAGGCTGCGAGAAAGCAGCTGAGGTTTTGTCACCGGTTCTGCCCGAAGTGCCCCAGGGAAATGGAGCGAGCGGTGCTCCGGTGCGAAGCGCAGCGGGGCTGTCCCTGCCCGGCCGCTGCCGGGAGCTGCGTGTCCCGGGTGCCCTCTCGTGGTCCCGCCTGGAACCGGGGGGCATCCAGGTCTCAGACATTCACGTACGCTAGAGGCAAAATAAAAGTGTTTTAAATGTTAACCGCACGTCCTAAAGACCTTTAAAAATAGATCTCACCTTTGGTCTCCTTGCCTTGCTCTTTGCTCTCCTTGCCTTGCGAACCAGAGCTCCCCGAGGGTGGCAGCAAATGACATTAATGGACCAGAGTGGATCTCACTGCTTAAATGCAAAACTCTGCTTGGTAACACACCCAACAGCTTGAAGTCTGAAACGGCTTCCCAGCATCACAATAGAAACAGAATTAGCTGGAAAAAAAATAAGGCAGGATCTTCTAGGTGCCCTACCCAAGTGCACTCGTTCCACCAGGAATTTGCTTCCCCCAGGTAAGGAGGGGAATGGGCTCCCAATCTTCAGATGTAAACAAGACTTGGCAGACAACCTCAAGATGGGCAGACTAGTTCCTGGAAATCATGCCTGCAATTGTTTCTTGGAATTAGAAGACATCTTCCAGCCATTCTGCACTGAGCTTTCCCAAGTAAGAAATAAGGACAGGGAAACTATCAGTGATTTATTTCCTTCCTCACCGAATTCCTTGAGTTGAACCAAACAAGAATGGGACCAGGGTTTGCACAGCCAACAAACCTCAAGTGTCTAACACCACAGGTCATACTGCTGTAGAAGGGGCTCTGGAAAAAAAAAACAAAACCCTTTGCTCCCATTTTCAGGAAGCAACTTGACCCTGGTTTGGGTTATATGACTATCCACATCCATGACAGTCATCACTTTCTCTTCTCTTTCTGAAGGAACATCTCTTCCTTCAATTAACCCAATACTTAGAAAAATAAAATTAAAAAGCACTCTCATGAGATTTAAGTAATATTTTGACCTAGTGAAATGATGCTTGACAATAGAAAATGATATAATTAGGATTAGGTCTATTTGTGTTTTGGTCCAAGAGAGGTCTCTGGAGAAATGAACTTGGATTTTCTGTTTGACACACCCCTGAGGGGAATGACTGCCTTGAGTGGAGTCTGCCTGAGGGATGGAGGAAGCTGGGACTGGCAGCAGGGCTGCCTTCTGTCCCCACTGCAATCTGCCTCTGGCTAGACAAACATGAAGATCAGGTTTTCAAGGAGCAGGCTGACTCCAGGGAACTGGAGCTGGCTGTCAGAAAACATGAGACAGCATTGCACAGCACACTCCTGATATTTTCTGTTGCTCAATCAGCAGCAAGTGACATCTGCTCCTGTCATTGTGGTGCTAATTCACAGATTCTGTGTGTTCTTTAATGATAAAATTCATTTTCGTAAGTTAGAGCCCCTGTGCATGGACAAATGAGTGGGATTTTATCTTCTCTCTTCAAATGGAGGATATTGTAGATATTGCCTGGGGTTATTAGCACCTGCACAAGCATGGACTTCAACTATTTGGATGACATTAAATCCTTGGTGTGCTCAGTTAACAATTTGATCTCCTTGTGCCCCTGCTTTACAGGCATTACATGTGGTGAGTGTGTTCTAACTGTATGGCACCAGGACAGATGTTAGAGTCATTGAGAGGATGTTCATTAGGGGATTTCTCAGATAAAGTCTCAAGTCAGAGGGGAATAGGACATCAAGCAGCTTATTCACTTTGGTGGACATTTAATGACTTAAGATCACAGAGATGAAAGGCACTGCAAAAATCAAGAGCTAGAGGTGTGAGAAAGGATACAACAAATTAAAAAAAAACAAACTCAAGCCAACAAAAAAACTACCACTGGGATTTTATATATATAAAAAAAAAACAAAACCTTACAGATTTTATTCTAAAATAAGTTTACAGTGCAAAAAAGATTTCCTCTCTCTTGCACAACAGTAATAAAATTCCCTTCAAGGTATGCAAATAATGGAGTAAAAAAAAAAAAAAAAAAAAAAAAGATCTTGGCTCCAATTCAGACTGATAAATCCTAGAAATCTTTCACCTCAGGACACTGACATGTTGGAAATTAAAAGTTTTCCAAAGAATTTGGGTTCTTCACCAGCTAACATCCCACCTTACTTTGGCCCAAGGTGGATTCACTTCATCCCAGGCAGGAATTATCACTGCTTCAGAGAAATGTCACTGCTGAGCTCAAAGAAAACTCTCTGTGTTCAGTGCATTCTCACTGGCAGAACAAACTCGAGCTCACAGCAGCTCTGAGCAGAAAAAAAAAAGCTAAAGAGGGAAGGCAAAGGGATGATGAAAAGTGATCTTGATACAATTTATAGATATTCATTAGGCTTTCTGGAATGAGCACTGGAGGTAAAGGAGCAAGAAGAGTGTCAGAAGGATTTCTGTCCTATGTTTTATGCTAAATTCCAAGCCTTTGTGGTTGCAGGTAAAAGCCTAACAATGGAACTTGAGAGAATTTTAAAGGCTTTATAAAAATACCTTCAAAATTCAAATAGAAAGCAGCAAGTGTTTATTGTTGTTGTTTTGATTCTTAAGCCTTCAAAGCAAGTATGAAAGCATCCCTACAATAAGAAATAAAGTGCTGGTTTTAGATGTTAACTGGAGGCACGATATAAATAAGATTTTGATCCTATTAGGATTGGCTAGAAATGTTTTGAAAAGGAAGCTTTATGCTTTCCACAACTGCTCTGCACAGGAAGCACCCAAATCCTCAGCACCTTGTCCCTGTAAACTTTCCCAAGAGCTGCAATCTCCTCCATGGGGAGATTTTTCTCTCTGAAGGCATCACAGTTCCTACAGTTCCCAAGTTGCTCTCTTGCCATCTCCAGAGGGAGATGCTGATGTATGAAGCAGATTGATAAATGAAGCCCTGAGCAACACAAGAGGAGGTCATAAAAAATCAAGGCTTAAGTAGCTCCCTTAAAAAATGCAACAACTCGGAGCCATTAACAGGCTGACCTAAAATAAACCATGCATTTCAGGATGACTTGACAAAAAAAGTTTGATGCTTTTTCCACCCCCCAACCCCCTTGGCAAAAGTGATGCATTTCCACAGAAAATATCAATTTTGTTGTAACCACAAATGTCTTTCAAATCATTTCAATGGAAAAGTTTCCAACCGATGCTAATCACCAGTCACTTGAAAATGTACACTGAAACAAAGGCCATTTGGGTGTACATCTGCAGTCAATCAGCAGACTAATTGGGAACAAAAGAAGTCCATATACAGTTGGAAAAACAAAAAGACCAGCCAAACAGAGTAGCTGCCAAGAATGTAGCCTTGAGAGAACATCTGAACAGCACCAAGAGATGTTGTTCTACTCTAATCTCAGGAGACCTTCTTTTGACTGGGATGAATTCTGCGCTCTTATCAGTTTTGCAATGCTTAGGTCTACCTAAGCCTACCACCACTCAACTCCATTTATCCTCTTTGGGAGTTTGATCAAGGGAGATTCATTTCATTATGAGTCTTTACTCAATGAATAAATAAGGCAAAACAGAAAAACCAATCCCTTTCAACTGGAGCAAGACTTATAGTGCTCAAAAATAGGTCAGGTACACACTGGAAATGTCTCAGACATGTCTAGTGTGCACTGCCTGACTTTCTGTTTAGAAGAATGGTTAGTTTGGCAAAAAAATCCCAACAAGAGTTCACTGCCATCCAGCAAATCTAGCAAGCAAATGAATTTTTACCATTCAATCAGCAGCTCAGTTGCTTTGCTTGTTGCAGTTCATCATGGCTTGGAAATTTTTGCTCATATTGCTGTTCTGTTCTACTTTGTAAAGAGTCTATAACAGGCATAGTAAGACAGAATATAATACAGAAAAAAATAACATCTAAATGCTTAACTAGAGTGGGAATCTTTCCTTTTGGTTATAGTAGGGATGAAAAAAAAATCAACAAACCAACAACCACCACCACCAAACAACAAACCCAACAACATGCTGTTGTCACAGAGACACAAAGCAAACAGCCACCACTACCCAAAATGGGGGTTATTGCACCCAAAGTTGCCCAGCACTCCCTCTGACCAAACACTAGTTTGTTTGGCTGCTGGGGGTTGACAACACCACTAATTCCTAAAGCTGAAGGAAAAAAACCAACCAAAATGGGCACATGCTCACTCACCAAAGGAAAACCTCCCACACCAGAGTGCCCCAGACACCACTCACCCCAAGGGGGGCGAGGGCACTCAATCCATGGAGACTCCCTCAGTGCATGGCAGTGTCCTTGGATGGCACAGCCAAGGGCAGGACCACCAGACCCACTGCTCTGGCTCTTCAGCAGCACCCCAGTTGCACCCCAGCAAGGGTGTGCTGTGGTCATTCCCACTGGCTGAGGGGAACAGTCCAGACAAACACAGCCCAGCACAGCCCCCAAGGTGCCAGCAAAGCACTGGGAGATGAAGCTGAATGGCCAAGGCATCCAACTGCTCCAGCAGACTCTGTTTGCTTTGGGTTTTGTCTGCTGGGGGCAGCTGCACTTGCCAATGTTCTTCAGAACTTCTCAGCCTTGTATTTCATGAACTGAAGCCATTTCATATTGAACTCACTAGCACAAATAATACAAAATCAAAAGAGAAAAAAACTGTAGCACCTAAGAACCAGCTTTTACTTTCAACTCACTCTTAATGATAGTCTAAATACTTTTAAAGTGGTGAAATAAAAAATGAACAGCACAATGGAGTAAAAGTTACATTCCGCATCATAAAACCTAGTTATGAAAATGTAAATGTCTTCCAAGAAAGAGAGACCATTGTTTGAAAAAATAATGAAACAATGTAAAATATCCCTCATGGGGGTTCAAATATCTTCCTTGCTCTTGTCATTCTAGCAAAAGAGAGATCTGCTTAACTAATATGTAAAATGATTTTCAGCCTCTTTTCTTTCTCAAGTATACCAAAGAGATGAAAAAAAAAACCAACCCAGGAATACTTCAACCAACCAAGAAAAAAATATGTGAAGTATCCATCTAGAAGCTGCCAACTCAGGTAGGATTTTTTCCAAAACTCAGCACACATTAAAGACAAGAAGTATTTGTAGTATGTACATGTAGTGCACATGCATCTAAAAGGGCCTTGGAATACTTCATTTATGCACTGAGAAAACAATCAGATACAGAGATGCTGTCAGAGAGGGAGACTGAAGAGCAGAATAGATGCTCTGCCAAAAGACAACCATCATTCTAGCAGGGAAAAAGAAACCCTCCAAGGCCATGCAGTTTCTACAACAGGTCCAATGAATTGCAAGATAACACTGAGGAACATGTCTCTTACTGAAATGGGACATTTGTAGAGCAGTCCAGGATTTCTATGAACAGCTTGGTAGTGGACACTACAGCATTAGGATAGTCAGTCAGCAGGATCATGTTTCTCAAGCTCTCATGGTTTAGGCCACTCTCCAGTGTTTCTGACATTCCTGAAAAAAAAAAATAATTTAAAAAATAAAAAGTCACTGGTCAGGGACCATGAAACATGCCAGGTCTAATTTTTAACTCAGCACTTGGACAAGAGCTGTCTTCTGGTCTCTTCCACAGGACCTGGCAGGATCCATCAAATCCTGAAAGTGCTTTGCTATTTTGAGACTGGTGATTGCACAGGAGCAGCAAGTGTGAGCACAGGGAAGAGATCAGCTGAAGCCCTGCCCAAGAGCAGTATCTGAATGACAAATCAACTTTGCATTCAGATCAGCCAGGCTTTACCCTCTCCCAAGGCAGTGTGGTGTGGGTAGAATGCAGAAGCATGCACACGTTGGCAAGAACACCTTCCAAGAGAGCAGCTCCCAAATAATATGCTCCTTTATGACTTGATTGAAATCATCATCACACAGTCAAGCACAGTTTGTGGGTTACACTCAAAGCCAAACATGCTTCCAGCTGTGAAAGATAATTACTGTTTATTGACTGGCTTTGAGGACTTTTACGCTATATTTAGTTATAGGGTTATTTGGGTTTTTTATTTGCATCACAAGCATTGATTAAAAATAAAACAACAAAAAAAAGGCTGTTGTTTAGAGCAGTCAGCTGTCTGCTAATGATTAACCTCTTCTTTTGCTTCAGAATATGTTTCACCTGCAAATATGCTGGGACTTCAAGATTAATCCTTGTCAAATCCCAGCGTGTGCTCTGCTGAGCCAGAAAAAGCAGCCATCAGCATTACCTACTGATAGCACTTTGTTCTTCTAGAGCATTTGGGTTTTTTTGTTCTGGTTTGGCTTTTTTATTTTTTAAGTATCTCCTCAAAGACCAGAGAGGACAGTTAATGATAACCATCTGTCTCTGGAGGGAATATTTCAGAAGTGGCCACACCAGTTTGAACTAGAATTCGATCTAGTTAAGTGTTCGTACTCCTTAGTGTGGCCAGCACAATTCCTCCAGAGACAGCATCTGAAACCAGTAAATGAGCACAGAAGAGGTTATAACCCCTTCATCTCCAGTAGTTACAGTAGTACTGGGATTACAACCTTAAAGCAGGAAAGTTTACATCTCTTCCAGGACATTTTTCTTGATTGCACTTTGACCTTTATTTCTTCCTCCTGTAGATGACATAAGCAAAACCCAGAGAGATGGCTTCAAATGTGACTCAAGGTCTCAGAGTATTCAAGGAAACTCTGACTGTCCAGGTTCTGCTTTCAGTGTTGTCTTCCACTCTGGGGTGATGTAAGAGCAACACAACTGGAACTATGCAAAAAATTCAGTGGCAAACAGTAAAGGTCAGACTACAACTCTAGTGCCACAGCTTGGGCAGTTTCAGGCACAGGAAAAGGCACAAAGAAGGAGCAATGAATCAGAATAATTAAAAAGCTTTGCTAAAATATTCTTTCTTAAACCAAGATGTTCTGTTTTGGAACTGGGCCCGAAGTTTAAGTCACCTCAAACTGAAGCATTTCATTTTGAAGCAAACAATGTTGCAATTGAAGCTCTGAAAACATTTTTGCCCCCCTTATTTTGTTCTGTTTTGCTTCAAAGATTGTTTTCAGATAAATCCAAAACAGTTCCCATCTCCCCCAAACCTGTTTAATATATTCATTAGGGTCCCAAACGGACTCATCAAAACATGCCAATTGCAAAACTCATCCCCTGTCTGTACAAAAAAAAAAACTTGATGATGTTTCTACAGAGCTCTGTGGAAGACAGATGACAACTGCAGAGTTACAACAGCCAGAAAGTAGCAACAAGATCAAGCAACAAGAGTGTTGACTGTTTGTAAAACATACAGGACAACTTACTAAAGAGGATGGAAAAAATCAAACATTGCCTGTGATTCTGAGGGTTATTGGAATCTATATGAAGAGTCAGAATTTAGGATGTCCTCCTTGTGAATCAGGGGTTCCAAGTCAGACAATATATTGTAGAAATAATCTTAAGTAATATTGCTATCAGCAGGGTAACCTCACAGAAGTCCACCTTATATTTTACATTCCCATCTCTGTGCACAGCCAGGAAAACACAGAGAATTAACAAGGAGTTGATGTAGGGCTATTTTGAGGAAAATAAAAGCTTGGAGCCTTTACTTACAAAAGTTTTTTGCCTGCAGTGAATGCAAACATGGGAGCAATAAACAGGAGAATTACAAGACAGCCTTCTGGCTCTTAAAAGTAACACTTTATTTAGTTTGTTTTGCAGAAGATTTAAGCATCAGACAAGTAGGGATCTAAACTTCCCTTACCACTAAGACTGGGATCCAGTCTGTCATCTGGTTTACTGTAGACTAAGGTTTATTTTGAAACTCTAATGCCAATTATAATTTCCTATTTGAGGGCTCAGGCAGCAAGCCCTTATATGACATAGGTACTGTTTAGAAAAGAATTAAAGTTGGCCTAATTCTGCCTCACAGTGAATTTAATGGAAGCCTTACTGTTCACTTCAGTGAGAGAAGGGTTAGATCAATAATGAGTGCTTGTGGAAATCATATCCTAGGGCAAAATGAGATTAAAAGATTCTTAATACTATGAAAATTAATATATTATCAAAATTACTGGCGTGTTTAAAACTTGATTCAGGTTGATTATAGGGTAAGGGCATTTGTAGGGGAATGCTTCATAATGTTTAAAACTAAGGAGAATAAGCAGACATGAATAAATCCAAGACAGAATATGCCATGCAAATATTCAGTTTCTCTGAAGACTTGTACTAGTTTTCCAACTAGTTTTCCAACCACAACTGGTGGCATTCAAAAGAAATGAAGTCTTATGAACTGTGAGCTAACAGAATACAGTGGAGGAAGATACTGGAACCTACCTGAGGTAAGACAAAACATGGAATACTCTTCTCCACATAGAGCTTCTCCCATCTGATAGACAATCGTGCATTTCTGCAGGTTCCTCAGCTTCACATCTTTTTTTGTTTGTTATTATTTTCCTTTCTTGTTTGGTTTTGTTGTGTTGTGGGTTTTTTGGTTTTTGGTTGGTTTTTTTTTTTACTTCTGATATTGGTTAGTTTTCAATCTATGGAAGAACTCCTAGAACAGGTTAAGAGGGAGTAGTCTGCCTTTTATACCAAATAAAAGTCAACTTTCTGCATGGAAAAAATACCTATAACATCTCTCATAGTTACTGAGGTTTATTTTAACAGGTTTTCTCTTCTTTGTGAGGCACCTTCTTACTGCCCTGATTACATTCCCATTGAAATGATCTGACCCAGATCAGAAAGGGAACAGGATCTGCAGCAATCAGCAATTAAGGTAAGTACTTATGTTCTTGGGGGCAGAGGAAAAAAAAAAGGCTTTGGCATTTCCCCTTCAGATGCATAAACCAGCTAGCTGGGGTAGGGGCTTTGCACACTCCAGGAGATCTGTCAGCAAATGCTCTTGCTGCTGTGATAACAGCACATCAGTAATGAGTTATGCTGTTCACTGGTGAAGGGGCAATAGAAACTTCAGTACTATTAATTAGATGTTATAAGAAATTCATCCCACCATTTGTTCGCTCATTTTCAGTGACAGTCTCACTTGTTTTCCCCACCCCTAAAATCTACAGGGCAGATTTGCCAGCAAGGGAGAGATGTAAAAACTATGAACATCACACTGCTGAACAGAAGTGCTTCAACCCAGAAAATAGTCATCTGTTCTAAACACTGCATGTGATGCTCTGGCACTTATGTGATAAAAACTATGAAAAGAATTGATTATATTTCTCCAATTTGCAGTAGGAAGGTGCCCACACCATCACCAGTGACCTCTTCTGCAAACACAAAGAAATGAAAAAGCCTGGAGAGCAACCTGTTTTCACAATTAGAGCTCAAAGCTGAACTGCTCTGTGAGTGCCTGTGTGTTACTGTAGGAGAACCAGAAGGGAGGGTTGGCTTTACTGCTTGTTCGTGCTGCATCTTGCCTATTATTAAATTACTTGTTCTAATTCCCAGAGAAGTAAACTAAACAACTCCCATTGTCTTAAATAATTAATCTAGTCCAGGAAATCATTTCAGAACTTTTCAGCACCACTAAATTAATTCAAGAACATGAAGAAAGACAAGAAATTACCCAAGAAAAAAAAAATATTATAACTAAATTCCATCTTCTGGTTTTAATATGGAATGGGTAGAATGTTAGCCTGGGACTCTGAAAAACTGGTTTCAATTCCCTGAGTTATTTAACTTCACAGAAAAACTTTTAAAGGAGGAATTGCTATTCAAGCCTCTTCAATACAGAAACAATTCTCTGATACGTGGAGCACATTTTCCAGAACAGCCTTTCTACAGCACATGGATTTATCATCTCACCTAGAGTTGGGAAGGGACTGCATCACATCACCATCAAATGCTCTCATCACAAGACTTGTGTAAACTGGAGCACTGGCACCATCTAGTCCTTCTCCACTCCTTTTTTCTCACAAATCCCAGGGCTGCCACTGCACTCCACAGGGAGTCTGGTCCAGGAGAGACACTCTGACATCCTGACAGGAACCAGAGCATGGAGGGAATGTCCAACTGGTGTTCAAATTCTAGATGGATATACACACAGGTCCAGCAGATTGGTCTGCCATAACAGAAGCAATTCAGGAAGTACTTTACATGAACAAAAACCTTTCCTGGCAAAGGTAGCTGTAAAGGTGCATGGGTAAGAGGTTACTCTGGGATTTGGGCATCTAAATCTCCCTTCTGTCCTAAAGTCTTTTGCACTTCTCAGTCCAGAGCTCAGTTTCCTCCATCATGGAGATACTACAATTACCTAAGTGACACAAACACACACACACAAACAACACAAACAATCAAACAAAACACCCAAAAACATAACTCCCCAAAAAAACCCACCAACTAAAGTCCTGAGATGTAATTCAATTTGTATCAGAGAGAGAAATAAAGCAAAAAAAGGTGCACATCTCTGTTCCTGCCTGACCCTCTGTGCACTTCCCCCTCGGATGATCCCTTTCTCTCTGTGTTTACAATAAATTGAAAAATGGCTGTGTGGAAGAATACCACCACTTAAAGGCTTCAGTTTGGAGATACAATCACAGATAGCTTAACAGATATTTTAATGTCTCTCTGACTAATGCTGCATTTCCTAGTAAATGTATAAATATCTCATTGTTAAATAAACAGCCCTCTAACTTCTTGTAATTACACACAGCTGCAAAAACCTGCTTGCTCAAATGTCAGGAAGCAACACAGAACTTTTTTTGCCTTTTCAGATTTTCCCATATCCCAAGGCAATTTATCCTGAAGCTTGAGCTGATATATATCTTTTTCCCTGTATTTTTTTTAAATTTCTTCATTAGAAATGGCTTGCTTTTTTTTTTTTTAAAGCTTTTATGGCACATTCACTACAAATGATACTAGCATTTTGTCCTTTCCTCAGAGATCTGTGACTAGACAAATCTTTTCACAAAGTTTTTAACTGAAGCAAGAGGGTTGGAGGTCAGGGATGACAATCACAGGTGTCAGCTTCTCAGAATATTCCCAAGTTCATTATCTGCAGACAACTTGGCTATACTTTGCCATTTAAATCCATGTGCTGTCTAAAATGTCTGAACTGTATCAAGTTTCAACAAAAAAAAAAAAACCCAACAGAGTGGATCATAAACCCACAGAAGCCATTTAGAATGAAGTATGGCTGTAAATTAAAGCCTTGATCCAGATTCTTGATTGCTGACACAGTTCAGATCCAAATGTATTCACTCAAAAACTAGTGCTGAGAGTATTTTCATGCACATCAAATACATATATAACTTCTTACCTGTCTTCTTTCCTTAGAATTAATGAAATCAAAATCCAAAGTCTCTATCAAACCTGTGAACTTTCTTATGCAGCTCCAGACTCTGATAATTTCCCCCCCTTATTTGAATTCTAGGACAAATAAGGAGGAAGATTTCTGGTTATCAGACAGGCCAAGATTTAAATGCTCAAATGTCACTGAAAGGAAAAAAAAAAATCATAATAATAAAACCCCCACTTCCTTAAACTACTATCAGTACATTAGAATAGTTGCTGCTTATCACACACTATTGCAAGGTTTTATTTCTTACCACTGTTCAGTAGAGACACCATTATTAAAAATGGGTTAATTTCATTCAATACTAATGATTTGTTTCTCAGCAGAATTTCTAAGAATCACGAATTCCAAAGCCAAGAAGCAGCTCTCATCTGCTTGAGATGAGCTGGTCTTTGGACCAAGAAGAGAACCATAGATGTTTTTCAGTGTAGTTGAACTGTGAAGCTTTATTCTCACCTGCTCAGGACAAGGCTGTGACTTTTATCTCACAAGATACTCACATTTGAACACCACCATCCTGCCATTGCCTATTCCCAAAGCCTCAGCTCTGCCACAGCAATGCAGGTGGGGGCTGAGAGGGCTGGGACTGAGGAAGGGGAAATGGAACAGGAAGAAAAGCATGTGGGACTGCTTAAGGCTCTAATCCTGGAGCATCCTCTTTCGCTAGCTCCAAAAGTTCATGCATAATACTCCCCCTGCACAGCCCAAGAGGATATGGCTGACAAATTCCAGGTGTGATGAAAACCTTTGGAATATGTCTCAGAAAAGCAAATCCTTTCATTAACTCTGATTTTTGACCTCTGTCTTCCTTTCAGAAAGCTGGGCAATCACTCTAAGTACTAACAAAAAAATAATTAGGATTCATTCTCCTGGTGTATAAAAGGAAAATAAGAAAATGACTTTTTTTTTTTTTTTCCAGCAGCAGAAACATGTTTTGATCACAGAAGTTTTCTGTAATAAATAAGCCAGGCTCTGTTTTTGCCAGATACACAGAGCACAGTGGCTAAAACAACATCCAGCTTTTAACATCCTCTAATATATTTCAACAAAATCCCTTCCTTTATTTGTATTTTGTTCTCAAGAAAAAGCTAAACAGCATCTTTGTGCTAATATACAGATCATCAAATAGGGTTTTAAATAGATGCAGAGTGCTTTGAGCTGGATTCTACAGCAGATGGGAGCCAACATAATTGTTGGAAAATGAGGTTGACATTCATGTTTCTTGACACATATATACGAGGGCAGACTGCACCATTCTGCTCCTGCTGAAGGGCTGGGATTTGGGCCAGGGAGCTGCAACAGGATGAGAGGATGTAAAGGCAAAATGATGCCATGCAAAGGGAATATTGCATGATTTCCACCATCACCAGGAACAACACTACTTCATTATTTCCCAGGGAAAGAATCTGTGCTTCTTGCCTCAGATGCTGAAATTGTAGACTTTTCTCTCTGCTTTTCAAAGCTCCTGGAAGCCAGGACTGCCTACAGCTAGTCAAAGTCCTGCTATTTGCAAACCAAACTAGTAGTAATAGGGTTTGAAGCTCAGTGCATACAAGAACTTGGTGAAACACAGTCCTAGTTCTTTTACTTCATTCATTATTTTAATCACAACCAAGTTGTAGAAAGGCTGAGTTTTCCCTGTTCCAGGACAAGCATTTCAGTATGGAAAGTAATCTTTCTGTAGATATATGTGTCAGCAATCTCATCAAGGCAGGAAGAAAACAAGCTAGATGGGAAAAAAAAAACAAAACTAAAATTCTATTTTGTTCAGATACAGTTTGCCTTAGGAAACAATTTACTGGGCAGAAGGTTCCTCCAGCTAACATGGCATACAGTGTTTAGAAAATCTCTTACATGCTTCCCTTAACTAGGGGCTCCCAGAGGAACATTTCTACCCTCACACTTTTTGCCATCTGCCTCCCAGTCACATGAGTTCTTCCCATGGACCAGAATCCCTCTTTGTGCTCACAGCCTTTATGAGGACCAGATGTTCCTGGGTCTCACTAGACCTGAGCCATACAGATACAGTTGGCAGTAAGCTAATTAGGCATAAACAGGGCTCATCTCCCTTTAAACAGCCATTCATCTTATGACCAACAGATGTGTTCAGACACCTTCAAACCTTCAGCTGGCTAGTTAACTTGCTTTAGTGTCAAGAAGAAGAGGGTGATATATATAATGTTTATGTAAAGTCCCTCCCTTCTGTAGACATCTGGCTTTTAGGATGTATGGCAAGTCTACAAATATACACCATAGACTCAGAGACTTACACTTTTCTCTGCTAAAACAAAGCACCAGTAATTCCATTCCACCAGGAATCCAGGAGCTAGGTTACCCTGTTACAGTTTTACCTCATCATTATCTTACTGTGAATGCTCCAGACATACAGACTGCCTTACAGAAGGTTTACCTGTTGATTCCCTTTGGGTGGGAATCATTTTGTTCTGTTACTCTGTGCTTGTTTCCCTCCCTTTCATTCTGCAGGCACTTACATCACTTCATGCCACCCATCTCTCCAGTCTCTCCCATCTCTTCCATCACCCATCTCTTCTGGATAAACAGAGACATAAGCTCTATGAACCAGAGCTAAGGTAACAAACAAGCTGTTCTTTCAGAGCTCTGTGATTCATAGAGAGCAACACAGGAAGCACTCCCAATAGAACTGATGCATCTTACCATTGCTGCTACATTTTCTGTGCCATTTGTGGCACTGACTTCTTTCCCCTACTTCAGGGTGACCTGGACAGTGCACCCTTTCACTGAGCAGGGCAGTCCTTGCCACTGGCTAGGCAAACTTTTATCACTTCAAAATGATAACAACCCACTTCTGTTTGCAGAGGTGCCCAAACTCCCCCAGAAAGCCTTAGCTACTGCAGGCCACAGTATTTCTTGTGAGGCAGGCTGTAGGGAGTGCATAAAACACACACTGCAACCCTTCCACGTGGTCACCTTACCTGAAATAATTTCTTTGAAGCACTGTCTTTATTTATAATGCTAATTATATCATTTCAGCTTCACTGAGAGTATTTAAGCACCTGAGGGAGTAGCGGGTGCCCTGACAACTCCCTGTAACAAATGAGCTTGTTTCAAGAGTATGGCAACTGCCTAAACTCATAGGATTAACTCTGCAAATCCACCAACAACCAGCTATGAGGATGGTCCAGATGTGTTCCTCCACTAACAGATTAAGAGCCACAAGGAGTTCCTGATAAATATCTACATTATTCTGAGCTTAGGGTGTTCTGCTCCATTATGACACTGTGAAATATTAGAGCATGTGCTTCCCAAGGTGACAGAAAGCTTGGCATAATTTTCAGAGCATCCATGGACAGAAAGTGCCAGATCACTCCTCTCTTGCATTAACCTGATGAGCTGAGCCCAGTTGGCTGCAGAACTCAGGGCATCCCATCAGTCCCCTCCTGACATCTCAATCTTTTGAACAGCAAAACTCTTGGCCCATGACATAAACCATAGATACCTGCAAACCAGACCATCTGTCAGCAGGCACAATCCTTCCTGGGACTGATTTTCCAACATTTCCCAATATGTTTTATTCTATCATGAAGGGAACAGTACCTAGAAACCAGACAGGCACAGGATTGAGTATATCTCACTTCTTAGAAAACAACACACTCCTTGGTTTCCTATCACATCCCATCTCTCCTGGTCATTTATTCTGTTGCTTTTATTGTTCCAGTATTATTTATATTGGAAAAGTACACAAGCATACATAAAAGTAGAAGAGCAGAGCCAATTAAACCCACATCCAACAGGTGTAAGCACCTGGATGAAATGGAGAGGACTGAAGAACTGGGGCAGGACTACTCAAGTTCTGAATAAAACAGGAACAAGAGCTGGCCAGATTCTGTTTCAGCGTTGCATTTTTCCACTGAGAAATGGCTTTCATGGAAATGTTCCACTGGAATTAATTTGTTCAGAGACAAATCAGCTTGAGAGTTGTTTCCTTCCTTATCCTTAATCCCAGAAGTCTTTATCACTGCATGACAGGAAGCTGAAAGCTTGGAAATAACCACAGACTTACCTCCAGCTCTTCCACGGGTTGGCTTCACTGGTGACACATCTCCAAGGGGTCTGGGATCACAGGCTTTGCAGCAGATCAACCTAGGCTCTGCAGGTTTCTTGGCAGATGGCTATGGGCTTGGGAGTCCTCAGGTTAGGAGCCTCTCTGTATGTCTGGCTCCTTTGCCTTTATTTCCCAAAGATCAGAGGCTGGCTACAGGCTGAACACTTCAAATAAAAGAGAAATACTCTTAGCTACAATGCAGATGCAGTTTCAAAACCCCTGATTTTTTATCAAAACAGTCAACCCCATGACTGCTCAACTCCAACAGAGGAAAACAGCAAGCCATTGCTCTATCACAGATGTGGAGATGGCAAATTTTCAGTGGATAAGGACATGGAAAATATCCTTTCCTATGGAAACCTTACAACAGGATCTATTTGTTAACTCATGCAAGTCACAATTTGACCATGGCAATAAGAAAGCTGAGAAGTCTGAGTTTAGGAAGATCTGATGTGAAAGCATGCCATAAAAAAACCCCAAACTAATCCCTCTTCCGTAGATGAGTCTGAGGATTGACCCTGAACTTGAAAAAAAAAAAAAAAAAAGCTTGTGAAGAAGAAAGGCTTCTCTTCTGATAGTTCCAACATTTGCAGGTAATCATGGGTAATCAGAATTCCATTTCAAGGTTACAGGAGTTTGCAGAAATTATTCTCCTTTAAGAGAGATCAGAATAAACACCATTTACAGAACTTCAGTATTTATGAGTGGAAACAAACCTGCTTGTTCATTTTTAATTGATGAACTAAATCCTGTGTAAGGTCATGTTTTGAAATAAGATATGGAAGCAGTAAAGTAGATTTAACAGCACTAGGAAAAAACCCTCCTAAAATATTGAAACAAAAAGGAAAAAAAAAAAAAAAAGAGATGGAAGTGGCTTAGTCAGGGTTAGTGCTTGATGAGGACAAATAGAATACAAGAAAGATTTTACAATATCTTTTCCTTTCCTGATAATCACCTACTAATTAACTTGTGATAGACTATTACCATCAATACACCTGCATCCCAAAATGCTATCTGGCAAAGTATTCTTCCTTCTCCTGCAACATTTGGCCAGTTGCATAAACATGGACTAATAGGAATCCAGTATTGCAAGGGAGCCCAGGCTAATGAGAGGAGGTTGGACAATGAAAAGTGCTGCCTTGAATGGGTGTTTGGGGAGACAAAAACTCCCAAGCAAGAAGAAAATCCAATCAATGACTGTGCTCAAGAGTCTCAGATATTCTTCTCTCTCCCTGCTGTTGACTTGGCTAACAAGGAAGATTATGCTTCCCCTGAAAGACACAGAACAGATTATGCCATGATAAGGAAGTGCACCATCTGAGGACCTTGTGGAGAGAGATAAAAGAGAGCAGTCAGCAGATGTGAGAGCTTAAAACCAAAGCACTGAATCTCTGAGTTGTTACCACTCTTCCTAAGGAGGACCAAGAAAAAGGCTTCCTAAAATCCCACTGCAGTTATTGTTACAGCTCCAGAGCAGCAGTGGAGGACAGAAACTGTGGCCCAGTTCTGGATGTTACTGGAAATAGTGGGCTCATGCTAATGTTACAGAGGAGGGATCTATTTTATCCTTTGTTTATGGATTCCGTTTCTGGCTTTACAAAATGCATTTTACCTTCCCCTGATAAAAACTGGTTTCTATCTGTGTGCACAAGAGGCCCTAGGGAGAATGCATTTGTTTATTTCAAGTTTCTGCACCAGGGCTCAGCCTGATTTAGAGCTCACTTGGGAAGAAGCCTAAATATTTGGATTCTGACCACTTTTGCTGTCACTACCCACCTGAAAGCTTAAAATTACAATGACAGACATCTGTCCAAATCAGATGCTATTCCCTTTTAGCCAGTTATCCTACCCTCACAGGGAATTCATTCAAATAAAATAAAAAACATCCCTGCAGAGTTCTACATCAGTACAGACAAGTCCCAGCATCATCTTTCTATCCCATCCCTGTGGATTGCTTCATCAGGAAAGAGGACTGGTGCATTGCTTTTTACATCTTCCCCAGTTTTGCCTTCTTTCCAAGTTCAAGGGACCAATCTTGGACCATTCTTGCCTAGGAAGACATTGTTTTGCAGATAACCTACTAGTAAGCTCTGACTGGATCAGAGTTTCAATGTTAGGGATAGTTTGGTATGAAGACTTCTGTCTGGCTCCCTGTCAGACTGAGTTCCAAGTGGAAAGACAATCCAAAGCAGGGCAGAGACATCCAAGGTGGATCTCTGTATGACCTAGCATGGGAACCAGAAGCAGGGCTGACTCCCATCTACTTGGAAATGCAATGCTGTATGTAATAGTCACCTGAACTAGCACTGCTAATGCAATGTGTCTGTGCTGTACTCCCTGGACATGAAAAAAAAAGAGAAACAACCTTCCTTCCAGTGCTGTATCACCAGCCATAGTGTGGCATTCCCACCCTCCAGCTGGTCTTGGAGCCAAGATCTCTACAGAGGAGGAGAGCATGTCCTTGAAGAGGATATTCCCCCAGGGCATCAGCTGAAATCTCAACTGCTGCCCTTAGAAAGCCCTCTCCAAAGGTATCATCTCCCAGGTTGGAAGCACTGGCAGCTGGTGATGAATAAATCATCCCCTATAATCTCTTCAATACAAGCCTTGCTTCTACCTCCTAATAAATGAAAACACTCTGTTTCCTTTGATAAGAAATGCATGAAAGTGTGCCATTCATAAAAAGATTCAATTAAACATATGAAGCATATCCTGCTGTGACCCACATTTCTGTAACTCTGCCATCTTTTTTACTGTGTGAGGGAGACTTGTTCAGGCAACTTTTGGTTTTGATTTTTTAATGATAATCTTTTTTTTTTTTTTTTTTTTTTTAAACATGCAAGTAACCTCATTCAGAGAGCTTGGTGACATCTTTAGGACTAATTCTTCAATGCAAAATAATTCTCCAATGCAGAAGTAGTAAATATACTCACTTATTTGAATGAAGGCTGCCAAATAATATTTTCTCTCCTTGAAAAAAATAATTAAAAATAGAACTCCTTTTTCTTCCTCTTAATGGAAAATAAAGAGTAATGGGGAAATGGTTCATAAGGGAAAAAACCTCCCTTCTTGTTTAAATAATTGTATTCTGGTCTGAATGTAAAAAACTAAAATGTTATTTTAAGTATTTCACAAAAGTATTTTTAACATATTGTGTTTAAACATTTGATTTCAACAGTCTGAGAGAAATCTGAAGGAAACTGATTCACCACAAAGATGTCCTCTCTCACTGCCTAAATAGTCCACAAACCTGCTACCTCATCTTCAGATTAATCTCTTGCACAGCTTGAAATCACAAAGGCAGTTATTTCACTGTCATGGAAAAGCTTTATCTTAATCAAGTGGATGTTACTGAACATACCTCTTCCTAATGCTTTTTCTGAAGACCAGGATCATTTATTTAGGGAATTAGATCGAATCCTGGCTGACTGAAGGCAATGAATGTTGGCTACTCACTCCACTGCTGTTGGGGTTTAATCTTCAGAGCTCCAAGGGACTGCTTTTCTTCTTAAGCTGCTGCATTGGGTCATTAAAGTCCAGATTCCTTATGAAGTCCTGTAGAACTTTATATGGGTATAAAAAAAGTACTAGTTAATTTCTAGAAGTGGGAAATTGCTTCTCCTTTAGTTCTCCATCAAATGCTTGTCTCCTGCTTTCAGCTGCACAGAGCAAAGAGAAGTGATGTCTTTCTGGTTGCCTCTTACCACCTCCAGCCAGCTAAAGGATTTCTCCCATTTCTGTGGAACATGCCACACTCCTGACAAGGGCCCAGACAGCAAACAACTCCTAACAGCTTCTGAATAAAGATGTAATTCCAGCTATCACAAGCAGCTCTGACTTGCCCTGCTCTGCCCACAGAAGAAAGGTTAATGCCAGGTCACTGTTCTTATCTGTTCATCACAAAGTAGCCTTCTGGAACTGTAGGTAGATGTTTCAAACCACTCCTGAAGCTGCAGGATGAAAATGATGTTGTTGGCAGCAATGACAGGCAACACACGACTTTGTTTTCATCAAGGCAAAGCTCAACTGTGCAGGATTCCGAGTTTTCCTGAAGGACAGGCAAGAAGTTCTCACAGAAGCTAAGGAGTCTTAGCAGATCCCAATCTGTACACAAAGCACACTCCCTTAACCTTGCCCTTTCCTCTTTGTACCACAGGAATACAGCTGTGGATTGCTTGGAAGCAGAACCCCTAGGAAATGGTACAAGCTGCAGCACACATATTGGCCTCCAGGGGAAAAACTGAGACTAAACACCACGGAACAGCCCAGAGCTGCATCCCTCCTCAGACTGCAATGAGCTCAGGGGATGACAGTTGCAAAAGCCACGGAGGCAGCAGCATCGTGCTCCATGAACTGCTTGGGCAGGATTGGAATTCTTGATTTGGAGGCATCATGAGTTGCCCATCATGCAGATTTAATACCAAAAGCAGTCAGAAATGAAGCTAATGAAGTGCTGTTAAAGGAAGCTCTATCACTTTGCTATGTCTGCAAGCTCCAGTTCACACAGCAACTGCCTCATGTCAGCTGCACATCCATCCCCAAGGAAACAGGGACAGACATATAGAAATCCCAACCTGATGACAGCATAGAGGTGATCAGAGTACCTGCAGGGATGTTCCTTCCAGACCTTTCTGGCAGAGGCAAGATGTTCATTCCCAGGGAGGCCCCTTGCACTCTCAGTGAAGTCACTGTCACACTGCTTCAGCAAGCACCAGAGACTTTTATTGTCACCCCAGGTGCAGCACAAACTACACTGGGGAAAACAGGTTATGATTAAAGCAGAACAAGACCTTAAAACCTGTATCACTTGATCCACTTAATACAAACATAAGTATTTATAAAACTACAGCATAGCCATGATGACAGATCAGCATCAGTCTGGGTGCTACTAGTGTTCAAATGTCATTAAAAAATCAATTTCTAATAAAAACTAAAACATCTTTGGAAAAAATAGGTCACAATATTATTAAAAATGCATTAAATAGTTTTCAAACCCCTATCAAAAGGCATTGAAATGCCATTTCCATGTACAGAGCCTGAAACTCAGTAACAGAATTAGAATGAAAATTCAAGTACAAGTAATTTTTATTTTTACATTGGGTATAAGTAAATCTGAGCAATATCTTACAAGTTTTGTTTGGTGTTGCTATGAATTAAATGCAAAGATGTGAAGGACCCAGAGGCACCTTACTGAACATGCTGGAGATTCCTGCCCTGCTTTGGGAAAGATCTAAGCACAGTGGAAAACTATGCCTGGAAATACAGGAGAAAGCAGCACATTCACAAGCTCACACGTGACTGCAACCTGAGGAGTGTTTTCAGCACATCTAATACATCACCTGTTGTACAGGGCTAGGTTTCAGAAGGAGATGCTGCAAGGCAGACACACAGGACTGCAGATGACTTACATTTCATGAGCAAAGCAAGAAATGCCACGATTTTTGGGAGATGATCACAGAAAATGAGGTGATCCTCCTCCTGAGCCAGCCAAATGCTATTCTGCTTCCTAACTGCACCATGTAAAAGTAGAGGTGAAACTTTAAAAAGTCTACCTAAATGACCTGTCATCATCCAACACAATGCCTAAAAATCCGAAATAAATAATAAATGGCTGTGTAAATTCACAGCTACATACTGTGTATTTAATAGGAACCTTGAGTAAGTGCTGGCTTACTTTTAGAAATAAAAACTCAATAGAACAGTATCTAAAATACAGACTATAAATCTAGTCTTCCTTCCTGATCTTTATTTCAGCTGCTATTTTATTTCCTGATCAGACTTGTCAGATATTCTCCCTCTATTCCACATCATGCCCATACATTTTCTTTATATGCACATTTTTCTCTCTTCAGCTCAGTCAACAAGAATTAAACACTTTTTATCAAAGATGTAAACGCTTTAATCAAACACAATAGGCAAATAAAATCCTCCTCAGTCTGTCCCTCTGATTCTCAGAAATTTCGTCTTCCAGAACTAGTTTTCCCAAATAATGCACAGTGTTTCTCACTTGTGTGGAATCCACACTACCAGAAACACATAGAAAAAGTGGTTTTGAAACCTTCAGATTCTTCTACAAATCATTATGGTCTCTAAATGAAAGTTGTTTTGTTTTTTTTTCAGCAATATCAAGGTGTTAGTGGTTTCCATGACAACTTTCTGAGTTTTCTGCTGTTTCTAGTAGGTTTTTGACTTAAATCGTACATAGATTATTATTCAAAGATTAGCTTTGGTTTTTGCAGAACCCTAAATCCTTCTTAACAAAGGCTGTCATGCCAATAACACTGGGGAAGCATTTAGAGTCAACTTTGACAAAAATGTCATATCCCTTTGGATAAAAAGCATTTAAAAGGAGGCAGTGGCAGTGTAAACACACATTTGGCTTATGGAAGTAGCTCAGTTTTCTAATCAAAGGAGGAAAAAACACAACCAACCAACCAACAAAAAACAAATCCAAACAAAAAAAAAAGAGCTTGTGTACAAAATAATGGAGTATTTAATGTGGAAATAGAATTATGAAGCTTCATTCATTATAAGACTTTTTTTGTTGTTGTCTTTCATGCAGAAGGTGAATGGAAGAGATTTGTTTCCAGGTCACACCTTAAGCTTGCAAAGGTGATGACTGAGGGAAGAGCTCTGCCATCCCAGAAAAGGTGAGATATTCAAAGAAGGAACAGTGCAACCCAACCAGAAATCCTCAAGAAGGGCCCAACCTTTTCTCCTGCTTGGATGCATCTCCTGTCATGACAGGCATGTCAGAATAGATATGGTGAGATGTCTCAGGAAATGAAGTCTTGATTCAATGTGACATTGGGGGTTGGGGTGTTTGGTTTTGTTTGGGTATTTTTTGTGTGTGTGTGACTTATCTTTTAGGTTTTCGGGGTGGGTTCTTGTCATTGTTGTTTTTAAGCAGAACATGTGATGCGTCATTCAGATTGGCTTGGATCAAAACACGACCCTGTAAAACATTTTAAATTGGCAAGTCTGCTGGGGTGAGTGTTCAGGCAGCACAGCTGGGTGCCTGAAAAGGGAGAATCCAATTAACAGTTACTGCACATGTACAAATCCTGTGAAGAGAAATGGGAAAAAAAAACTCAACCCAAAACAACTACACTGGCAATTTCTACTCTGTTTAGAACAAGGAAAACTGTCCTGACCCAAGAGAGGGGAACAGCAACACTTAGTGGTTCAAACCTGAAAGGGCAAAATACTTTCTCTGGCATTGGATGCTAGACTTCTCTCAAGAAGCATCTGGACACATGAACTGAAGGAAGGAATGAAAGCACATTTGGAAAAGCCACAGATAGTGCCCAACTGTGCACATCTGTGACTGTGCACATAGTTATGTAGTGCCTCATGCAGCCAAACTTCTTCTTGAAACTGAACATGAGGATGAAGCAAGACAAAGCCAGAGCGAAGAAAACCAGAGTTTCAAGTTCTCTCAAACCCTCAACAAGGGTTTCAAACCTCTTCTGGCATACACAATGCCATGGGGCAATCCTGTTTTGTTGCTGTACCTTAGAATATATGCACAATTATAATACAAAAAGAAATCTTGTCACACACGAGTGACAGGACTAAAGCTCCTCAATTTAGAAGCATCTAGAATTGATCTTAGGGGCAGCTGAAGTGCTTTTTGTCTCTATTTGTTTCTTTAGCTTTTGAATATTGGGAAATGAATAGGAAATCAGTACTGGCTAACAAAGCCAGAGTTTGAATGCATCAGAGCTAAATCAGTTCTTAGAGTGAATGCCTGAGGAGGGATTTATCACCTGGCTGGATTGGCACTTAAATTGTTTCCAGGAAAAAGATCCTTAACTTCCAGTGCAGTACCACAAGGATGCTTTTCAGCACTTGCAGTTTTCCCATCCCCTCAGAAGACAGAACAGGCAGCTCTGAGGATCTTTCTTGTTGCCTATTTTTTCATCTGTTGTTTACATTTGAGAGGCTAAGCAGAGACCAAGCTATTCACTTCCAATGTCTAAGGAGTGAGTCAGACCATTTGACTTTATCCCGTTGAGCAGAATGAACTCAACAATCTCTACTGTGTGATGCAAGGGGGAAGGAAATTGAACCAAATTCACAGTCACTGAACCATCATTTCTCCCATTTACAATAATTACAGATGCAGATAACAGGCAGATGGTGGTAGACTGCATATAAATTTGATTCTCTTAGGTGAGTGTTCACTGCAATGCTCACCTGTGACTTTTTTTCTGTTTTCCTTTGGATGTCACCAAATTCTGCTTCTTCCCCCTGGGGAAATTCAGTGTCCAGAGAACAGCAGCAAAGAAAGATCCTCATCTTCTGCAGAGCTTCCTCTCAGTAAGACCCTGGCTATGAATATTTAAAATATTTTTGAAGCAAAGGTTGTTTTTATTATCCACTGCTGATTTTGATATAATTAACCTGATTTTTAGACATCATTCAGTGAACTACTAATTGGGTATTGAGGTCCCCTTTGCACTGTAGATATGGTAATTTTGTTCCTGTCTGTAACAGGAAGAGAGATTCTTTTTAGAAGTCTCCTTATCCAACATGACACAAGTATTGCATGATGTGAGGCACTCAAAGAGACAAAGTGTCTTAATCTGGACAAGTAAATGACTAAGGACAGTTGCAGTGGCAGGCTGTAATTCTATTAGCATAACAGCAGGAAAGGATGTTCCTCAGCTGGCTTTTCACATGCATAGCAACTGTCTTTTCTCATTATTCTCCCCACTCCCACCTATGGATGGGCCTGTAGTAGGAGACAATTCAATTTGTAAGATGTTTGTTTTCTCTACTGTATACGAGGTCTGTGCTCAGATGTCATCTCTTGGCACCTCTATTTATTCATACTGATAAAACACCACTCCCATAAGCATATTTCTTTTTTATAAGAAGCTAAAAAGGAGGTTAAAATAAGAAAATTATCAAGCCTTTCCCAACCTGTCTCTTAGGAAACAAGAGGCTGACCTCCCAAGAAGGCAAGGAATGTACTTCCAGCATCTTGAAACACATAGCTCCTTCACTAAAACTGCTGGGCTGTTAAAAGGACAGAAAACCCTAAAACACTAAGAATGTTATTTTCATATAGACAACAAACCTGAACAAAGCAGTGCTGCAGATGAAGTTGCTTTGGTTTACAAGTAACCAGACAAAAGAACAGGGAAGTAATTTGCAATTCCTGCTCAGCAGCTCTTGAAGAGCGTTCTGGCAAAACCAGACAGTGTGAAATCTGAAAATTATCTATCTAGTCACGACAACAAAGCAGTCATGAAATGAAGGGAAATGGGGTTTACAACAGTTCCTGCAACCATGCTAAGTCCTACTGCCCAAAGTGACTTTCTATGCCTATTTTTCTTCTGACCCTTCTTACCAAAACCAAACCTAAAATAGCATCAGTTTCGTTGTTTGTTTGTTTTTGTTGAACTCTGCAACATCTTCTCTCTAATGTGGCAGGCTGAACTCTCACATAACAGCACAATTCCCTGTTGTCACACTAAGAGCAGAAACACATCTCTATTCCCTATAAAGTCATCCCAAACAGTCTAGAGCAGACTTGCCCCATAGAGGTCACTTCACTATTCTCCCAAGTGACTTTTCATCTTTCTTTTTCAGAAGATTTTACTACTAACACCTGATGCAAAATCACTTGAACTGAGACCTGTTTGCTGGGGCCTCTATCTGGGTGCCCACAGCTTTTCTAGCAGCAGTCTTCAGCCTGGTAGCAGCCAGGGCTGGACCTCTACAGCAGATGACATCTTGTGACTTGAGGGGCAGTTGGGATGGGCACCACTGACCCCTTAGAGAAATAGAAATTAACCTTGTACACTGGCAGAGACTCAGTACCATTCCCTATGAGATGCAGGCAGCCTCAGCCCCCACCAAGGCACCCACAGCCCCTGGTTGTTCACCCTGTGCTCTGTGGCAGGAACTTTCCCGCCCTCCCTGAGGCTTCTCATAGCCCTTGGTGCTCACCCTGTGCTCTGTGGCGGGAACTTTCCTGCTTCCCTGAGGCTTCTCACAGTCCTTGATGTTCGCCCTGTTCTCTATGGAGGGAACTTTCCCACCTTCCCTGAGGTGTCTCACAGCCCTTGGTGCTCTCCCTCTGCTCTATGGTGGGAACTTTCTCGCCCTCCCTGAGGTTTCTCACAGCCCTTCGTGCTCTCCCTGTGCTCTGTAGCAGGAACTTTCCCGCCTTCTCTGAGGCTTCTTACAGCCCCTGGTGCTCACCCTGTGCTCTGTTCCTGCCTTCCCTGAGGCTTTTTGCAGCCCTTGGTGCTCACCCTGTGCTCTCTAGCGGGAACTTTCCCGCCTTCCCTGAGGCTTCTTGCAGCCCTTGGTGCTCTCCCTGTGCTCTGTTCCCTCCTTCCCTGAGGCTTCTCACAGTCCTTGGTGCCCTGTGCTCTATGGCGGGAACTTTCCCGGCATCCCTGAGGCTTCTTGCAGCCTTTGGTGCTCTCCCTGTGCTCTGTGGCAGGAACTTTTCCACCTTCCCTGAGGCTTCTTGAAACCCTTGGTGACTTGTGCTCTGTGGCGGGAACTTTCCCGCCTTCCCTGAGGCTTCTCACAGCCCAGTGGGCTGAGCATTGGGTGGTGCCGGCTCTGCCCAGTCTCCCTCAGCAGCCCCCCACCAACAGGCAGCCCCAGAACAGGCAAAAGGCTTCTAAAAAGCCCCATTGTGCCGCAGATCCCTTCCCCAGGGCAGTCTTACCTCAGTATCACAGTATATTAGGGGTTGAAAGGGACTTTGGAGATCATCAAGTTACCTGCCATGAATATGGTCGCTGCAGAAAAGCCAGAGCATAAAAACAGTGAGACTGGTGAAATTGGTTCCTTCCATTCCTTCATTAGTCATCTCAGAAGAACAAACAGTTCCAGTTCTTCCAAATGATAGCAAGTGTTCCCATGATGTTTTCATATCACCATGGCAGTAAAAAAATAAATGTTTTATATTTGGAAATTTTCAGTCAAAAGGCAGCAACACTGGGTGAAAGGTGAAGGTGCAGGTTTACATTTCAAACACAAATGGTGAGGCACTGCCACCTCAGAATTTATAGCAAAACTTCAGTGAAATATTCTGAGAATCCCAGAACAATGGGGGGGGAAAAGAGGTACATGATTGAAAGACAAAAAAGAAAGGAAATTCTTCCTAAATAGATCTTTCAGCCCTGACACCAAACATGACCTGGGCTGAATTACAGCTACACAGCACAACAAAGATTGGGCTTTAAACAGCTTGGAGTAAATATTTTTTCTCTAATAGAAGGTTCAGTCAATTCTTTTCTATTAAAACACTTTTTTGACTGAAATTTGAGCTTTCTTATAAAAGTTAAGGTGAAGTAGGAAAGAGGGAAGTGCAGGCTTTCTACATAAAGTAGAAACTAGATACTTTCTACAGAAATTATCTATTTAATCTCAAATTTGAAGTCTCTTTGGGTAAGATGATGTAGTTCAGGAACTTAATACCGTATTGTTGGGCTGCATGGGGCTCCTTGAACAGATTATATCTAATTTTGAAACTTTTCTCTCTCCAGAAACATATTACCTCATAGATTTGGAACATAAGAAAATTGACCTCCAATTACCAACAGATTATTTCAGCACTATTTTCCAATCAAATTACTTGGTGCACAGGCAAAAATATTCAGAAAAGCTATTTTTGCACTAGATTTTCTGGGAAAGACAACTACGTTGTATTAACCAACCAACCAAAACCAAACCAAACTATTTTCAGGTTAGTTTGTCCCACAGATGCCCAGCCTCAGCTGACATCTATGTGTCATTGGTAGTAAAACAGGATTTGTTTAATGTAGAGGAGGTTTTGGAGGTTGCCTGCCTCAGTCTCAGCTCAGCCTTGGTTAATAATGTGCTTTTAATTAATATAACTCTCCCTGTACCTGCACTTAAGGGCCCAGGCTTCCCACCTATACAAAGCTGTTATCAAGATGAACATTTATAATTGCAAGTATTTGGCACTATGCTTTCAGAGGATGTAAGGATGGACAAAAGGACAGTATGATATCTCCTACATGAAAAGGTAAGGCTACAGAAGGTTTTTTTGTGTTTTGGCTTTTAGTGGGTTTTTTGGTTGTTGTTACTGTTGCTGTTTGGAGGGGGATTGATTGTGGGGTTTTAATAGCTCAGCCATATTTAGTAAATTATTTTAAAGCAGTATTTTCAAAATTTTCTAATTAGTTATTTCAGGCTTAAGACTCATGTTATAGTGCAATGCAATAGAAATATTTACTCTTTACTTTTCAATAGAACTACTACATTTTATAAACATGGACCAAACACCTTCATGTCCTAAAATATGACCTAAACCAGAGTAATCAATCCATACATTAAAGACAACCAACTTAGACAATAAAAACATACCTTTGGTTGTGGTATGTCCCCTTTTTGCAAACCTGTTTTTAAAGTTCATACAGAGAAAATATTTTCCCTACGTAGGCTTGCTTTGATTTCACAAGCTTCCTGCAGATCTATATTGAAGGTTGCAGAATTAACATATGGAAGGCTTCAGAACATATTACCACATATTCTAAATATAATCAGTAATGATGTATGATGTCATCTGAAACTAATTCAGTCCTCTTCACAGCAAGCCTGCATTTTGAGCTCACATCATACTGGCCATGTGCGTTCCAATCTGTTCCCATCTCCTGCCTCCTCCTTCAAAGGCATACAGGTGCCTCAAGTGTCACCTTCCATGCTGCCCCTTCTGCACAGGGCATGCTGTCCAAGTCCATCTGCCTTCTCTGACAATGTTTGCTTTCCATCCTGTCTGTAGGAACAAGGACAGATCAAACACAAGGTGAAATCCACAAGAAAAACCCACACCTCCCTGAGCTGACCCTACGATCTTTCTTCTGCTACCCTTGATAACTTGGTAGGTAAGACACAGTTCTAGCTGGGGTGTTTGATTATTATTTTACATCAGGCTTATTTGGGCCAGAATCCACAGGCTGAATGCTTGGCTTGCTTCTGACCACACCTACAGGTTAATTAGCACAAAACCAATTTCATGATTATTGCACCATTCTTTCTCATTTCCTTTGCTACTTATTTTGCTGATAAGAATAACAGTTGATAAATACTTTACACTTTTAAGTAATTTTCCTTGTTAAGTAAATAAAATACTGAGTTCTATCTTTAGAGACTCATTTATTGTAAACCTTGGCCTGTTTTTTCCAGCTAAATGAACTGCAAGTATTATCCCACTGTTAATAGCCACACTAAACACCAGTATCAACAGATTCCATTGGCAAGCTGTATTGAGGTGTGACATCCACACATTCCCCCTCCTGTCAAATATACCACTGCTTTAAAAATGTCCTCAACTATCTGTAATAACTCATTCAAAATAGAAAAACTATAAAGTCATGTTGCAGAGAATTACTTCTGGGCATCTTATCCATTATGCTTTTGGTCTAAAATTCCAGAAAAAAAATAAAATTCCAGAAAATGTGCTTTTCAGTCAAGAATGACAGCAAGCAGACATACTGGGAAGAGTAACAAGCTTACTGACAGCTCCACAACTCTTATTTATCCAAAGCAATCCTATACTTTTTCAGCAGAGTTTTTTTCTCCAGATACATTTATCTGACTCACAAAGAAGTGAGAAGGATACACAAAATCCACACCCTTTTTAACAACATAAGAAATGCTACCCCACATCTGCAGCTTTTCCCTCTCATATTCAACAAATCTCTTGTGGATATAAAGCAACAGTGATGGTTTTATACCAGCAGATGGATATCCCACCATTGTTTTTCAGCCTCTTACCATTGAAACAGGTAATAATAAATGGAGTGGAAAAATCAGCTTTTTTACTATCCTTTCATGCATGAGTGGCAAATTTTAAAGTTTTTTGTCACAATGAGATACGTCTTAACTTTAAATAAATTCCACATTACCCAGTTCAATTAAGTCTCTTATGACAGGGGCTATACAAAGTGATATATATATGATGACATTGAAATGATGTCTAAAAAGCAAACTGAAGTGATACATATGACTTTTGTGATATTGCATATTGAAATTGCTCAGGTTAAAAAAAAAATCAACACCTTTTTATTACTTTATATATAAGTAACAGTTGCTTGGAGATGCCAACAGATGTTAAGCTCCCTATGCGCCCTATGAACACCAAGACACAGACTGTGCCATCCAAGTTACACTAAAGTTAAATGAAACTTTTTAGAAAGCACACATCATCATGGTTTTATGGGTCAGATTTACAAATTCACCTAAAAATGGATCTAGGTGCCTCTCAAATAAATTAGGTTACTTTCTCAGTGTAGTACAATGTGTCTGTGACTGAAGCAGGGGTGCTGGCACAACTTACATAGTGACAAAGTCCATCACACATATGATGCTGTGACTACTTAGAGCAATACCTGAAAGCACTGTTACCCAGGAACAGACTCAATGGAAAACATGAAAATCTCTACCAGTCTGTGTGGGGAACCTTACTGCTTGTAAACAAAGCAACACAAAAACAAACCCCTGACCCTCAAAAAAAACCCCAACCAAAACCAAACCAAAACAACCAAACAAAAAACCTGAGACACTTAAGACCCGCCTGGATCTCTTCCTGGGTGACTTGGTCTAGGTGATCCTGCTCAGGCAGGGGGGTTGGACTAGATGATCTTCTAGCTCCCTTCCAACCCCTAATATCTGTGAATATCTATGAATCTAAACCACATATAAGTGTAAAAGGCAGAAAGAGCTAGAACAGGATGGTTTTACCAACAATGAGATTAAAAGGCACAGACAAGCAATTGAGCTAAAGTGGCCAAAAATTGAGGGAGAGCCTAAGGAATGGTTGTTTAAAATTGATATTAAGCTTGGAAGGAAACTCTGGAGCTTGTTGAGGAACAAGGAGCTTGGAACAGTCCAACTGGGATCAGTTTCCATAACTACTGAACCCACAAAAGGCTGCTGTGCTGTTCTGTAATACTACTCTCCTGCCTCATCTTACTACTGTAGCTGTCTAGGCATGCAACACTCACTGGAAACCTTGGGAGAGTGGTTTTCTGGGAGCCAGAGAACTTAGAGAGTCAGAAGTTTTGTTGATTTGGACTCAGGTTTATTGACAAGAGCAATTGGCAAAGAGCAAGTTTCAGGGAAACAGCCTAAAATGTGGAGAAAATACAATGCGGTTTCCAATGAAACTTTCTCAACAACCACTGTGTCTCATATATCTGGATGAATTTCACTGAGAGCTGGAGCAGAAAGGCATCCTTCAAAAACCTTTACCCAAATCTCACCAAATTTGGTCAAAAGGGATCCTGAATCTAACCACATTTAAAGAAAGAAAAAAAAAAACAGCAATTCAACTCCCAGCACATATTTCCAAGATAGATATCTAAGCTGCATGCTTAGTTTTTCATTTTGCAGTATTTATACTAATAAAGCCAGAATCAACAGCTGCTGGGGGTTATTCTTCTCCTTTCTCCCCTAGTAAAAGGCACCAGTCAAGCCTACACTGGTCCAAAGTCTGAAATACATTGCAAATCAATGGAAGGCAGGAGGAAAGGGGTGAAGAGAAAGAAGTCATTTCAAAACAAAACCAACAGCTGAAGAGCAGCAAGATCTGCCACACTCCACTGCAAACAGAGCCAGGGGCACATGCTGGTGTTGGGGGGGGAGCAATGGATGGAGTAGATCCAAGATGGTTCAGCACAGCAGGATCATGCTGGGACAGGGATTCAGAATACAGCTATGTTGTCTTATCTAGCAAGTTTTATTTCTGGCTGACAGGGCTGGCCTTTAGGGGCTTCAAAGACTCAAGTCCCAGGATTCTTTGATTTGCCAAGCTGCAAACACTCGCTCTAATCTCAGCTTGTTTAAAAAACAAGCATGTTTCTATCCCTGCTTTATCCTTCTATCTTTCACAAGAATCCTGACAAACATATACTGACTGACAGAGTTGAAAGTGTCAGAAATGTTTTTACACAATCAAGTTATTTTCCCAGTCAGGACAGACAACTACTCAGAATTGACCTCGGAGATCTCCAATTTTTTTTTCAAGGATCTCTGCTCATTTCAGCTGGGAAGATTAGCACTGCCCTGGCTACCAGGGCCAACTGCAATTGCTCACAGCTGTAACAACTCTAGCAGGCAAGCAGTGGGATGGCAAACCATTAACTTCAGGCCAACCCTGTGGCCTGAAAGCTTGGCAGAGAGGGGATGAGTCCATGGCACTGAAGGAGGCACTGAAAACTTAACTAGGCCCAGCAGGAGGCAAAGAAAAGAAAGCACTGATCACAACTCACCATTCTGCTGCTGCTTCTCCTGTCTTCAATCTTAGACAAACTCCTCAGACTCTCCACTCCTGGCCAGAGCCTGCGACCACAGTATCCCCAAGGAGTCTGCATGGACAGCTTTGCTGAAACTCGGGAACAACTTCTGTTTAAAAGCTGTGGATGATGGCAGAAGTGAAAAGGAAAATCACCTCTACCAGAAACTCCTTTATCTCACCAGCTTTTCTGCTATTCAGCTTCCAAACACTGGCATTGCTGCTTCTCAGAGTCCCAGTCCTTTGCAGAGAGGACTCCTGCAGGAGGATGATTTCTAAGGCTGTTAATGAAAAAAAAAACAACAAACAAACCAAGCAACCAACCAAGATCAAATGCTCTAATGAAATGAACAGTAAAGCATGCACAGAGGAGCCTGCAAAAAGAATAATTTCATGTCCAACAAGTGCTTTGATTTGCCACTTCTCAAAGCTCAACACACACAGCATGAGAGCTTCAACAATTCACCCTGGACCAGATTTTCTGGATTCTACCTCAACTGGGATACAGAGTTTTGAAGAAAGCCATCAGAATATTAAATTTTGTCACCTGCTAGTTTGTAAATGTGAAAACCACAGTTTACTCCTGAAGGTTAAGACAGTGAAAACCACCCTCTAAATACATCAGCCAACTCATACACCACCAACAGAGTTAAGTCCTCTGTGTCTTCAAGAAGCAAATGCACATGTCTGGGTATGGTTACAGTCAAATGTGAACATCAGGCTGCTTCTGTCACTCTGGAGGATTTTGGTCCCTCTGAAGTATTATATTCTCCACATAGAAAATATGTGATAGAAAAATGTTTCATAGCAAAGAGTCTGACCAATTCCTAACATGTCAGGACTTTTTTTTTTTCTCAGCTACACAATGATAGTCTCTGAGATCATTTCTGAAGGACTTACTTAGCCAACCTCTTTGAAGGTATTTAATTGCTACCATCTACTGCTAGCTCAGCATAGGTTTAAAAAATTCATCACAATGTAGGAGTTTCTCTTCTTGGGTAGTTCAAGGTTAAGGAAAGAAAACTATAATATCTTACCTTTAGCCTATATTTTTTTTTTCTGTATGATGATTTCTATGGACATAGTAAGAAACTCTGGAAGGAACTAAGAATAAAGTAGGATACTTTGCATAATATTACTTCATAGTGGATTTTGATGATGATGTTAAAAAAAACCAAACAAAAACCACAAAAAAAAAAACAAACCCAACAACAAACACAGCAAAACAAAGACACAAAAAAAGAGAAAAACAAAACAAAACAAAACAATGCCAGATCCTGTTTCTGGAAGAGCAAAGTGAGGGGTTGTCTTCTAACTTCTTGGTTTTTATTTGCTTGCATTATTATGGTATTATCCACCTGTATGACTAAGTGATCCATGAGGAAGGGAGAAGAAAACCTTGTATTCAGGATTCTAAGATATACTCATGCATTTCTCACACATTTCCAAGTAGTTCAGAGGTCCTGAAACAGAGAGTCATCCAGATGAATTTTCCCTCTGGAATCCTGATTGCATCAGAGCAGTAAAGCAGAGATCAAGCATCTTTCAGATCCATAAACCACAACAAGGATGAAATGTAGGGAACGTGGCTGAAGTTATAATTCAAAATTAGAAACAGTAAATAATGTCAAATGCTGGAAATCAAGCATGTACCTCCAGTTCCTTTGCTTCTTTGAAACCATCAGGAATAAAAGACAAACCTCTGAACTTCAAAAGCAATTCTGTCAGGAGGTCCAGTGATGGTTTGCCTCTTCTGGAGGGGAGGGGGGAAGGTGGTAGAAGAGAAAGAAAAATAATAGAGAAAAAAACCAAAAGACTTGCCAGCAAACCTACTACCTGTGGGAAACCTCAAAGCACAGGGTGCTTTTTCTGTCTCTACCATGTTAAACCTGGCAATCATTGTGAGTGGTGACAGAACAGCACCACACTCAAATATGCTTCTTGTCACAAGTTTCCTGTTGCTTTGGTTTTGGTTTTCTAAGGAATGATGACACAGGAGCCCTGAAGAATTTGCCTGGAGCACGTTGTGATGTGGAAAGCATCACATAGACCATTGATAAAGACAAGCTCAGACAGATGTCCTCAGCTGCTGTGTGAATCACCAGGAGGATTGCAGAGTGCTCAAACCATGATTGCAGCCACAGAAGTGATGGATGTACACAAACACTTTGGAGTGCCAGCTACATTTAGTGCAACCTTCACATAAGGTGAAGCTGGAATAATTAGGAGCTGTAGCTAATTTAGCAGTCTTTAATGAGTTAGAGAGGTAGATTGTCTAACAAAAATCATCCATTTGAAAAAAAACAAAGCAGCAGGATAAACACTTGGATACAAAATGCTTCAAGGATGTTTTCCCCACAGAATGCACCAAGAGTGGGTCTTCTCAATCCCCTCAAGCACTGCAGTCAGGCACAGAAGCAAAAACAACATGGCCAGAAAGCTTTTGCAGGAGCTTGATGTCTTCAGCCTGCTTTCTTTGGACACAGCCGAGGTCTCTACAGGTGTATGCCAGATGGGCACGGTTACACTGCTTGTGTTGACAAGTGCAGTATTTCCAAAAGTTTTCTTGTTTTTCTTGGACAGCCTTCTAGAGAAGGTCTAAAGACTTCTGCCATGTACTTCATTAAATCCTGGAAAATTTTAAACTCGCCTGTGGAAGCCAGGAGAAGATGAGGATATTGCAGCTGAAACTGGATGTTGTTCTGCTGGAGCCTGAGGTTTTTCTCCGTGCTGTCAGATAGCTGGTGTTGGAGAAACAGAGTTGTACCAGAGGATTTCATGCACCCTTTGAAACTGAAGAGCTGTTCTTTGGGGGCTAACAGTAAACAGGGTAGCTGAGGAGTGAGAGGAAATAGCAGCTCAGCCAGGACCATTAACGCAGTGAACTGCCTGGGGAATACACAGGCAACGGACAAATTCCCTGGAATCCTTGCTGCAGCCCCTGGGCTCTTTTCTGGAAGCTGAGCTGCAGAGTGAGAAGAACATGGCTAAGAGGAAAGCAGAAAGGTGCACCTACCTACAAGCAGGAGAGAAGCAATTCATTTTGCAATGTGTTGGGACCCCCCCAAAGCCTGAAGTCAATTTCCCAGGCACTTACACTCAACACAGCCCTTGTGCCCCAGTTCTGCACCACTTCACCCTTTCTTTTTTTCTAGGCATCTCCAGACACTTAAATGAAGTGCAAGATACTAACTCAACATTCCTTATCCTCCTTGGTCTAGGTTTGGTGACAGATTTCCCAAGTAACATCAGATCCAGCCTTCACAGCTGGCTCCATTTCCTAAACATCTAGCCCTCTTTAAGAGTTTTTTTCTGTATCATATTCTGTAATAAAGTTATTTATCCCCATTGCCAGACTATCTACAGTTTCTACAAACACTTCTTTCTTAAGAGGCCACACCTTGGCAAAGGATCATGACCTGTCCTTTGCCTCTGAAAAAAAATAAAGAAAAAAAAAATCAAAAAAGCAGGAATTTATGATTTTTTAAATTTCTCCAGAAATATTAACTTGGCAATGCCACCACAAATCCAGTCATGACTTAATATGCACTGCTCCAGCATTAAAGCAACTAGTTGAGTTCAAATAACTCACATTAGACAAAAATAGACATCGAAAAAGGCCATTTGAATAACAAATATAATCCCAGAAGGCAATTTGAATAACAAATATAATCCCAGAGCACTGTCATTGGTATTAAGATCAATTTACTGTAGAAGAAGGCACCATATGAAGGTAGGCACCACTCATGCTGTCTTGGACATCAACACATGGAACCTAAACCAGAGTTTGTTCCTTCTAGCAAGAAATGAGTCTATGTTTGCAATGAACATTCTGTCTCTACCCATACACTGGCAAAACAACACAATTCTTTATACCCAGGTGGATTTTTGTTTTAAACCATGGAGAGAATCCTTCCGTTTAAACATTTAATCTTCATTTCTGAGTGTATCAGAGATTCATGGTGTAGAATTTAGTTTGTATTAGAGCTCTGTGTGCATATAAAACAAAAATAATCACTGTAAATTTTGATAACTTAAAGTTCACTGGCTTTAAAATCCTATGTACTAGGTCTTACTGCCCATAAAGAAGCATCCGTCGTGTTTATCTATACTGAGCCTTTTCTTCTAGCATCTTGCAGAGTAGCAGTACTTCCCCACCCCCCTCTGAATTCCCTGAAGGGATTCTGGGTTCCTTGGGCTCTTTTACATAATTTGGCAATTACTTAATTGTTTCAGCACTCAAGTAGACAAACTTTCTCAACACAGCATCCGAAGTATCCCCACCTCTTCTCTTAATGGCTTCTTGAACCTCAAGATGTTGTTGACAGTTGCTGAATCCCTGTATTTCTTAGAAATTAATTGTAGCATTTCAAAGTTTTCTCCTCCTGCACTTTCAGACCTACAGCTTTCAAATACACGTATGAAAATCGACCACCAAAGATTCAGTGATTCACTTTGCACTGCACGTTTCCCCCAAACAAATCTCGAGCTGCCAAATGCCTTAGCCAGCTCCTGACGTTTGCACGAGGCTGTGGCTGCCAAGGTATATAAAACTGAGTCACTGTTTTCTGCTTATCTTCTAGAGCCCGGATTCTGATTTCTCATTGAGGGTATTTGTAGGGCTGTTTCCCCCTCCCTTCAAAAATGTAAGCCAGCTCCCTCTTTTGGGATGGTTTTCTTGTGTTTACTTGTTCCTGACTGAACTGACACCGCAGCATCTACATTCCAGGCTATTGTTACCACAGCATGTAAGGACTCGGTGTGTCTATCTGCAAGCTTTCCATAATGAAGTCATTAGCAGCGCTGTTTACTGGAGGTGAGGGAATGCATTCAAGTTTGATGCTGACATCGACAACGGATCCTTTGTTCAAGTTAATTATTCAGAATAGCACCAGACCTTTGTGCTCTTTTTTTTGGCATCCCACACCTTACAACTTTCCTCCCTGGTGGAAGCTTCTACAGAAAACCTGCAAGTGTACAACTAGCTTCCCTCTGCCTTCTGGATGCTTGTACAGGGATTCTTGCAGAAAAAGTCTGAGCAATTTTTTATCTTCCAGTCTCAGACTAACTTCCTAACTTACAGTGAAAAGATCTTTTGCAGATTCTTCTCAGGCAAGTTGCAGAACATCTCACCAGTATTTGCCATCGTTTTCTTTGGTATGTAGGTGGTACTGCCTATTTATCCACCGACTTTTCACAGAATCACAGAATCACAGATATTAGGGGCTGGAAGGGACCTAGAAGATAATCTAGTCCAACCCCCCTGCCAGAGCAGGATCATCTAGACCAAGTCACCCAGGAACAGATCCAGGCGTCCTTGTTTCATTTAAAGCAGTAATTTTATCACTTAACTCAGCCTCATATATTTCTGCCCTTTTGTAGATTCCACCTCCTCCAAAAGCAGAACATTTTTTTCCCCATCCTGCTTTTATCCACGGTAAGATCCAAGGTATTCCCTTGTTAGCAAGAGATTTTTCTAATACTATTTTCAAGCTGACTGGGCAGAACACCCCAGACTTCCACAAGTCATTTGTAAAGCTACATGGTACATTGATATTATTTAAACACTGTCTCTGTAAAATTTAAAGATACCTGGAAATAACATACTTGCATTTTTTAATTATCAAAAAAAATAGTGTCTTCATGGCATATTCATTTTATATCTCGTAACTCTCACAATATATTAATACAAAGGGTATTTTTCTTGTTTTCTCAGAGAGGATATCTCACTTGATATGACAAAGAACTTTTGGAGCTTTCAATCTTGAGGCATTTTGTACAAAGTTAAGGTGTGGCTTAGTGTCTTCTCCAAAAGCTCTTTTAAGAAGCCTGTAGCATTTTCAGAGCACAAAAGCAACAGGAGAAGCTGTTTGCAGAAGTGCCTGGAGCATTTGGAGGCTTCTAAAAGAGAACAGATCTTACCTATAGAGCTTAGGCACATCTATAATGCTCATATCCTAAACACCAGGCAGAGGTTTTGTCTTTGTCAGACTCTAATTACCTGTTGCTTTCTGCATGTCATCAGAATTATTACTTGCCCTCTGCATTTTAACAGTGGTTTGAGATACCCAGTTTCGGTTGAAAACTGACTGATGGTTGACAAAAACCCATCAGTTCTGACACCACAGTTGTGCATTTCACACTCTTGGAAGAGAGCTCACCCTGTCAGAGTCCCTCAAGTGAACATTTAACAAGTCCCCTTCACTCTACCCACAGTCACTTCAAAAGTACTGCTGTTGGTTTGAATAACTTTCTACTGACAAACTGGGTAAGGCTGGGTCAGGAGAAACAAGACCTTGGCAGAGGTGAGACAAACTGATGTATCTTATTTTCAAGCAATTACTGCTTTCCAGACCACTAATCCCAGACCACCAGCAGAGCCCACCAGACAGGCCAGCTGTCAGGTACAAGGATGCTGAACCAACCCTCGTGGCCTCAGGAGGAAGGAGGTCAGGCAGAGGCAGAGCATTCAGGTCTATTTGTTGTTTTCCAAAGGGTTGTTGGGCTTTCTAGAGCTTTCCAGGCTACAGTAAAAAATAATTTACAAAAAAAATCAATCTTTTTGCTAATCTTATTGCTCTCCAGCCACACCATTCCTAAGGATTTATCTGGTCAGCTGAAGGTTTTTTTTTTTTGATAGCAAGGGGATCACATCTGCTTCTGTACACAAGACCAGGTTAAAATAGCTCCCCAAGTCTACCCAAGACAGACCAGCATTCCTCTTTGCTCTTATCTGTCCCAAGAGACAGAAATGAAAGAAATTATTTTGTCAAAATCAGGGTTTATCAGGGTCTTTGTGACTGAGCCTGCAATATCCAGCTGGGCCTACATTCTGTTCCCTGCTCTGATTCTGTAGTCGCATCTTCAGCCTTGGGCTACCTGGGTTTGTTTTCACTCTTATTACATGATCATGCCTTGGCATGTGAATGACTGAAGTTTTTCCAAGGTACTGCTGCAGAGGGGTGTAAAATCCTAGTGCAGTTGGTCATCTCTCTTGCTGGTACATTCTAGTCCCAGCAAGCCAAGCAGGTCCCTCTAAAACAATCAGCTTTATATTTTCTTACATAGACATCTGGCAGCTTGTCATTATTACTGTTCCTACCTTATGCTTGGATTAGAAACTTAGGGTGACTATTTATCTACTTATTTACTACTTTCTTTACCCAAGGGTGCATAGACTCATCTATTGCTGTGATGCTGGCTTCTATCCATTACTTGCTCTACATTCACTTACCATCTGCCCACGTGCTAACCTGGACTTGCTCTGTCTAATCTGTGAATCAGCATCACACTCTCAGCTGAAAAATATCAGTATTTGCATTAACTCACTTAATTAGGGACTACACCATTCAGGGAGCTGTATCAAAACCACTTGGCTGATCAGCAAGCTATGTAAGGAGCCCCTTAGCAGCGCTTGAGATGTCTCCACTGATGTAGGACCATTGAGGTTTGAAGTGAGTTAGGTAGCTCCAGATCACATGTTCACTTTGGAAGAACAAATCAAATTTACTGTTAAATCACTGCCTGGAAAAAAAACCCACTCCACATCCACAGTTCTGTTAGCATTTTTGACTTAAGTGCCAAGCAATTATGGGAAAGTAAATATCTTAGCTCTCTATACATTTTACTTACCTTTCATAATGATAGATGGAATTGTGGGAGACATGGAATATATTGTCTCTACTACATTGTCTTGAACACAGCTTAGTCAGCTTGTAGTTGTGTTCAGGAGAGCCACTGACATGTGCTTTAATATTCAAGAAAGTCAGGAACAGCTTTAGCTTCCTCAGTTCCAGATCACATTCACTGAACATGATCCTTTGTTATGATGGAAAACAAACAGGACAGGTGAAAGTTGCCAGGTAGTGCCTCAGGATCAAAACACACAAAAACCCACACACCAAAATCCCCAAACCAAACCAAAAAAACCATCACACAACAGCAAAAACCAACCCAATGACAACAAAACCCTGCTACAATGAAAGGTTTAGAGGCAAGATACCTCTACAATGTCTGAGGACAGAAACAGACTTGGAGATGGGGACTATTATCCTTGTAAAAGCAGGAGTAAGGGGGAGCTGTTAAGCAGCTGTGCAAAATCCACAGTTCATTGCTCTCTTCTTCCCCGTGGCCAAATCTACTTGCCTTTTTTTTTTTTTTTTAATGCAGTATTTCACTGTTTGATCCATTCATACTTTTTTTTTTTTAAGCTGGTCTCCCATTTATAAAGCTACATCACACACGAGTGCTCCCTGCAATTCATTCAGGCATTCATGGGGATGCAGAAAAGACAGACACATTTATGAACAACACAGAGCCAGCAGTGGGCTGGGGACAGAAATGGCCTGAAGTCTCTTCAAGGAATTCAGAGGCAGCCTTTGAGAAGAGCCAGCCATCAGTGGGCTTCCTGGGGGCTGCCATCCCATCATTCAGCACACACTGGTCAAATGGCATTGCCTGTACTCTCCCCACCTCTCATCTTGAGATTCTCTGTGCTCAACGTGGGTTGTCAGATGTCCTTCAAGAGTGAACATGTTGGAGATTTAGGATGTGGGGTTTTTTTTTTGGTTGGTTGGTTTGGTTTATTTGTTGGGTTTTTTTCTTTGCTTTATGAACATTCTGCAATTCACCAAATGTTTCAAATTAAGACCAAAACCCAACAATTTTTGCCAGCTGGGTAAATTTAAGGATTCACGGAACAAAATTAAATGGCCAAAGTTTCACCAAAGGAGGTTCAGATTGGATATTAGGAAATATTTCATACACTGTGGTATGCAGCGTATTTATGAAGTTTTTCCTGACTTGGATGTCAGTTTGTTTCTTATTTAAATATATACATACAGAGACCTCTGTAGGATATTATCTGTGACCACACACATACAGAGATGTTTGATTCTAATTTTATTTTTTAAAGCCTGCTTAGCAGGTGGCCTTATTTTCTCTCTCAAGAAACAAGGTACACATGCACACTATAAATTCAAATAGACTTTTATAAAGTTGATGGATTTTTTTTTTTTTTAAGCAGTTTCACTGCTTATGCAAAAAATGGAAGGTGCACAAATGTCAAAGATTTTCAAGAGGAATATCCTACAGGAATACATGGCATCTAGGAAGCAGCAGGAAACAGACCAGACCAGACATCTGTCTGCTTTTTTTCCAGTGCAGCAGTTATGCATCTGGCTGAATTACCTGGACTCTCAAAATGACAGTTCTCTTTCTATACAATAACTCACTGAATTCTAACCTGTTACCAGGGAAGGGTTGAATGTAATGATGCCCATAAAACTGTCCATCAGACACCATGCAGGCTCATCCTGTTCAGGATCTGGGAGTTGTTTCTGGTGCAAGGAAAGCAAGCTTGGCATGTTAAGCTGCACGAAGCAGGAGCCCATTTCTTTGCCAGTAAGTCACATAGAATCACAGAACATTAGGGGTTGGAAGGGAGCTAGAAGATCATCTAGTCCAACCCCCCTGCCAGAGCAGGGGCACC
>JANHGL010023300.1:0-48808 GCA_024611195.1 Ceyx melanurus | reverse complement strand
ACTGCTGAGCTCCCCCCTCAGTCTCCTCTTCTCCAGGCTAAAGAGCCCCAGCTCTCTCAGCCTCTCCTCAGCAGGGACATGACAGACAGTCTTATGGCATGGAGCTGCACTACAAAGGAAGCCCACTTGACCCCACATTTCTGCAGCACATTGCATCTCACCTGCCATTCCCAGAACTTGCAAATCATGTCTTTCAAGTTGCCAGTGGGACTATCAGTTAGTATGCCATGAGAAATAGCAAGACCATTATTCTGGAGCAGTTTAAAACCATGCTCAGTGGTCCTGCTGAGCAATTCTGAACAAAACTACAATTAAAACCTCACAGGAGAGCTACATAAGCACACAATCAGAATGCTGGCAGAACTGGGCAGTATTTCACACACAGCAAAAATAGTGCTGAAATTCCACTTACAGTGAAGCAACTTCAGACTTCTCATCTACACCTCATATGCATTAATAAGCATTTAAAAGGTTCTTTTCCTGTATTGCTGCAATGCCACGTTGAGATGGTGATTTTCCTAGAACATCCATCCTGTGTAAAATCCATATTGGATTCAAGCACATCAGAGCAAAGCAAAGCCAGATCTTTCAAAGCTCCTCTCCTCATCTGCAGGAGAAAAGCCATTCTTTGCAGAGGGAAGCCAAAATTCAGTTTGCAAACATAAATAGTTTGTGTGACAATAGGAGATCAGAATTCTGTAGCAACCCTGATGCAATTAAAAGCCAACTTGTCCGTTGGACAGAGCAGATCCTCAAGCACAGATAGGCTTCTGCAGTTAGAAAAACCAAACCAGCTCCCTCTCTCTCTTGAGAACTTGGTTTTATTTGCTGTCATTTCCTAGCTACTGACTGGATGCCATGACAACACAATAAACCTGTATTTCAATCTGAAAGTTCAGCATGTCACATAACAATCACCAGAACACCCCCCCCACACACCCAGGACACTAAGCTGGAGAAATCCAGTTGCTACAACTGTTTTATATATGGAAGCCAGCAGAAAAATTGGCTTTTTGTATACATAGTAAAATAAGTAAAAGGCTACGTAGCATCCATGCTGCAGCTCTGAAGATACCACCAACCTTCTGGTTCTTGCTTAACAAAAGGAATAATCAAAGCTAGGAGTTGACTACAATAATTTCTGTTGCTGGTAGGTAATCTTCTTATCTAGAAATTAAAGGTCATGATTTATTTCTTATTTAAGCATTTGATACAGCTTAGACCTTGCTGGCTAACTGTTCTCTTCCACTGTGTATTTATTTATGCACAAGAACAGAAGGAAACACCTTAAGGCTCCAGTTCAACAGATTCATGCCAGCAGATCCCAGCTTCTGTTGGGACTTCTTTCTAGAAGCTGTTGAGATGGACAAGTAGGGAAATGCATGAAGAATAAAAGCTCCAGCTGGGCAAAGTTTATTAAAGGACTGTGTTCCTAAGCTGACCAAAAATTACTGCTCTTAGCCATGAATATACCATTTGCAACGTGTGGTGTAAAATGATTCGCAGATGTTTTAATAACTGGTTTATAAGCCTGTATAACAAACTCTGTGTTGTTATAAATATCTTGAATATGCTAGATAACCACCTTCAACTGTTTTATAAATGAAAGCTTAACAACCCTGACCTTTTATTTTTGCTTACTAATACTAAAACACTGACAAATGCAAAAACCATTATGGCAGGCCAATGTTGCAGAGCCCCTGATCCCAAATAAAATCCAAGACAGAACTCCAGGGTTTGGGTTTCTGTTTCCCAAATGTTAAGAATGAACTTTTTCCCAGTCTGAACCTCTTTAGTCTGAAATAGCAGGTTTTTTCTGCCTTCAAAGAAGGTGGTCTGGGGGCTCAGAGGGAAAGAGATGAATTAAATGTTAACTGAAACACTTAATGGCCTTCAGGAAGAAATACAAATGTCAGGTGCTGGCCTCAGCTTCCAGAGGCCTATAACCAATACACAATAAAATTGAAATATTGCAAAGACCCTCCTACTCTGACAGATGTTGCAATGATGTTGTTGCATTTTTCTGTTTTCAACACTCACATACTTGTCCTTTGGACATTCCTCTTATGAAGCTCATGCTTATTTATGTTGTTTGCAACAAGTCTCTAAGGCAACCCTGGGGTTGGGCAAATAGCTCCACTTTGTGCAAGATAATAGGTAATTCAAAACATCTATTTTTTAAAGCAAACTGAAGTCATCTACACATCAAACACTGCAGTTTACTGAGAGTCCAAGAAAATGAGTCGATCCATCCAGCTAGACAATAACAATTTGATTCCAACGTGCTTTAGCTCCCATTAATTTACAGGGTCAGGGGTGTGTAAAAGACAAGTCTGCTGCCAAACACCCACCCGTGGTAACCACAGAGTGAGGAAAAGACTGATTAACTGCAGGGTTTATTGCCAGAGAATACACATATCATGTTGTTTCACTAGGTGAAATTAACTTCCAAAGTGAAGAAAGTCCAAAGGATCTTACTGGCACCTGCATGCAGAGCAAGTGCATCTCATACAGGCTCTCCAGAGCTGGAAACAGAGGAGAGACCACACAATAAAAGCAGATGATGGTAGACAACCAGCATCCCCACTGGTCTAAAGGGAAGCTCTGTTTTGGCCCTCAGGACATCAGCTCTTGGGATTCCCTGAGTTTGACAGGATAAGACTAATGCACCAAGATCCAGAATGACTCTGTTTGCTGTCCTTTCAGATGCATGGAAACAGATCAAACCAGCCTTTCTGAACACTGCATTGTCAAGACAAAAGCAGCTCTTCTCAGCACCCCGAGGTCAGCAAAGGGGAGCTGCAGGCAGTGCTGATGGCATCACACAGCCCATGGCATGGAACCAGGTGATGTCAGTGCTGTGGCAGCACCACTAGGCCAGACACAGGGTTTCCATAGTCTTTCTGACTTGCCACCATCCACTGCTTTTTCCCCAAGGATCAAAGATTGGGGTGCTGTATGGTATGGCTTGTGCACTGTACAGCCATAATGCCTCCAGCCAGTATTGCTGCTCTGAGCTTTATTGGAGATTATTTGAAAAAAAAGGATAGTTTATAATAGAAAAAAAGAAATGTTTAGATGGACTGATGTGTTTAGCTTGGAAAAAGGGGTTGTTTGTTCTGCCTCACACACTGTAGGGCTAGGTACTCACCCCGAGTGCTGCTGGCAGTTCTTCCCTTGCAATACACACTTGCTTCAGTGGCTGGAGCACAATCACACAACACGTTCCTCTTCTGGAGCTGCAAGGTTTCAGCCAGGGCCTCTTCAAAGCTCTACACGTGTTCCCAGACAACTTGACCCTGCAAGAGCCTCCCTCACCAAAACAAGACCCCCGTGGGAATGGGCACACATCCGAGACTGAGAGGGATAGGGCCCTTGGCATTTTCTTCCAGTTCACAATTTCCCTGCCTTCTGTGTGTTCAGGTGGTACTCATTTGTAACTCAGCTTCATGCTAACACAGGGATCCCAGAAATATCTGAGAAATGGGATAACAGCAGCTTTGCAAGCCAGTTGCAACAATGGCAGTAAATCCCAGAGACCCCATAAACGGTGCTATTGTCTCTGAACTCCAGCACCCTGAAATCAAAACACACATGATGCCCAAAGTGTTTGCAGAGTGAAGACAGGTCACCTCACTTAGCAGCAATAACACTGGGTGGCCAGCTGGCAAAGATCTCACCACTGAAATTCTGTCTTCCAGAAGTCCATGTGCACAGGCAGGTTCTAGGTTCCACAGCAGAAACAACTCAAACTGCCCCAGTTGAGTGCAAGGTAACTTATCCTCCCTTCAGTGCTAAGTCAGCAGAGATCCCCCTGCAAGTCACAGGTCACTCAGCACAAGGGGAACCTTCACAGGTAAATGCAAATGGCAGGTACAACATTCCAGATCTATTATCTAGCAGTGCAGATTGCTCAGTTCCACAGAGCTACTCGACACACCAGCTTACACAGCTGCTATCAAGGACACCAAGAACATCATTCAAGTCTGATGGAGTTTTACAAGTCACCAAGTATATTAAGTTCCTGAAATATTTGGACAGTGTCCAGTGACAGTAAATGCAGCATCAGTGACTGCACAGAAGAACTTGCTGAGCTCAAAGACTAAAGAATTTTCACAGAAGTATTCAAGAAGTTCAGCAGTGAACAAGCTTTCCAGTTGGTGCCCCCATAACATCCCGGGTGGCATTACAGTCACAAAAGCCAACTCCATTTCAGACATCAGCAGTGGTCAAGTGCCACATTCAGGGACATCATTTAGTACCACAAGGACTGTCAGACTGGCATCCTATTTTATTAATGAGACCCTTAAGACTGATTGTTCTTTTCCAAGCTCTACTACTCACAAATGCTGGAGTCTGGTAAGCAGACAGCCTAGTAAGGTTAGAAAAGACCAGATTGTTACAGTCACATCTGATAGCAATACTTTATATAATTTACTTTAACACTTTATATGGTTTCTTTTCCAAGGATATCTAGGGAATGAACAGAGAAGGAGCTATAACAGGAGAGACAAGTGTCCTTCACTGAGAAACACCCAGGCTGAGAACATCAATTCAAGAGAGGTGAGGCTTATTTAGTTTCAAACTGTGATATATTGCTAACTACCTGCTAGGTAGGTGCAGCTAGACATACATGTAATCATTTAGCTCTCTGGTTAAGTCTCTGCCGTGTCATTGTAAAAGTGTCTGAGTTTCCTGCAAGCTCAAGTTAAAACTTGTCCTGAGGATACATGATGTGAAGTTGCCCCTTTGACCATGTATCTTCAATCATACATACACATATATCAATTTATATACATACAAACACATATAGACTTCATCTCCTTTGTGGAATCTCTCTCTGAATAGAAGCAAAATACCTGGTTTTGAGGATAATGCCTTTTAAAAAGCAGAGGGAAAGGAACCAGGCTCCTCAGGCCATGGAAGAAAGAAGGTAGTTGAGTAGAACCAGCTACAACTTCTTCCCACATAAAGGCCAACTGGTCCTGTTTCCAGAACAGCTCTGACATGACCTTGATGGGCTTCTCAAACATCCCAAAATCAACCTATTGCCTTTGGAAAGAGGCTAGTATAGAAGGAGCAGAGAGAAAAGAAAAAGGATGAATAGCTACTCACTTGGGAAGGTGAAATACCTTATTTTGTGTCCTCTTGAGAACCAATATCTGACAGCATAGAGGAAATGCTGCCCTGATGTTATTCCATGATGGAAACAACTCGTACATCACACTGTGATGACCTGTGTCCCTAGAGGATTGCTCCATCTTCAACTGTCTTGTTGCCTCTCAAGCCAAGATGTTATCAAGAGAGCATTTTAGGTGACAAAACTCATGTCTCATGAACTTCTAGACGTCATAGCATGACTCACCTGGTTTGTGGTTCCTGCTACAGAAGAAGCAAGGCCTCCCACAGGATCTGCATCATCTCTGCCACTTCTGTGCAAACACCCCAAGTTGAGAAATCATGTCAGATACCTATTTAGGTAGATGATTGCTCCTCAGATGACAAGTGTAACCACAGTTGGAGTCATTTTCTACAAATATTTGCCTTTTCTCTCATCACTGTAGCAGCACTAATAGGAAAACAAGACACTTTTTTTCCCCCCCAGTAGAGAACTAGTGCACAAACTGCTGGCTAGCCTGGGAGGTGGCACACAGGAGAACACCACCATGGGGTGGTTGAGGTTCTCGTCTGACCTTGTGTGAGTCCTGGTGGAATTTGATTGCTACCAGACATTATTTTGAGCCTTACAGGACAACTTTTGGGTGCAGGTAACAAATCAGACTGACTGTTTGTCAGGGATGTTTCCCTTTTTGAGACAGGAGGGATGCCCTGTGACTAAGGTTATGACAACTGTTGCATGTTGAACAGAGTTTAAGCTAAGTGAATTTACATCCACTCTGTTACTAGTATATCTCATTCTTTGCCTCCCTCTGCTTTCTCTTGGAGCACCTGAAGTTTAGAAAAAAAAAATAATAAAAAAGCCCCCAAATGCATAAGAAGTTTGAGGATGAAACAAACAGAAGCAGATGAGAGACTCTGCAGCTTCCATCTTGTCAAGAGCACCAAGATCCAACTCAATCAAGGCCATGGATGCTGAAGAGAAGCACAGGGAGATATGCTCTAGAGGCCATCTACACTACCACTGCAGCTGGGGCTCCTGCACACCTACCAGGAAGACCCACACTGACTTCTACTCAAGTAACTATTTTTCTTGAAAAGCCTCTTTTGTGCATGGAAAGAATGGAATTATTGGCATGTCCTATTCACATGAAACAGAGGTACCATTGTCACAGAGCTGCTTTAAAAAAAAAAATCACTAGACCGAAAGAAAAACAACTGGAGTCACAGTTGGATCAAAAGCAACTGAAGCTCTTGGGCTTGCATCCATTGGCTGGAGGTGAATTGAAATAAACTCCCCATTCCACAGAGCTTTGGCAATCTCCAGGGAACTCTACTCACCTCCAGAGCTAGAAATAAATAAATAAAAGCAGCAAACTCAGACCTCCCACACCATCCTATTTGACATAACAGTCCACACTTGGGTGGTCCAATTCGTAAACCAGCCTTTCTTTTATGACAGTGGAAAACACTAAATCATGCTTGTGAAAACTGGATATAGCTCCCAAAAAGATAGGAAAAAGAAACAGAATATGAGCAAAAGTAAAGCCAGTTAAACGCTCAAGAATGAGGGAGCTGAATGAAAGAAACCATTTAAAATTAAACTTGCTTTGGACACTCCATACCCCAGTGCTTTTTTGGATGCACTTTGGCAATTCCCAACCCCCTGATTTTTGAAACATCCAAGTCTACACTAACATTGGCTGGGGCAGTCTCCTGCCCCCCAGTGCAGAACCTCAATGACTCCAGATTTGCCAAGCTCCAAACACCCAGTATCCTCTGTAAAAGAAAAAGGTTCATGAGACCCCTTCTTTTTTCTGCTGACACTCAATTCTCAGAGAAATGGCTGTTGCTGAGGGGAAGTGCCAAAAGCTGTGGTGATCCTGTTCTTTTACCTTCTCCTCAGGCTGCAGGCAGCACTTCTGCATTTCATAGCATCAGAGAATCATTTTGGAAAAGACCTTCAAGGTCATTGACTCCAACCATTCACCTAACACTGCCAATCCCAAAACTAAAGCATGTCCTGTGCACCTCATCCACATGGCTTTTAAATACCTGCAAGGATGGTGACTCCACCACCTCCTGGGCAGCCTGTTCCACTGCTTAAGGACCCCTTCTGTAAAGAATTTTATCCTCATGTCCAGCCTAAACCTCCTCTGGTGCACCTTGAGGCCATTTCCTCATCTTATCACTTGTTCCTGTGAGCAGATACTGATGCCCACCTCACCAAAACCTCCTTTCAGGTAGTTGTATAGAGACATAAGGTCTCCTCTGAACCTCACCATTGTTATTTGAACAAGAGGTGTTTAGGGACATGGTTTAGTGGTGGGCTTGGAAGTGCTGGGTTAACAGTTGGACTCAATGATCTTAAAGATCTTTTCCAACCTAAATGATTCTATAATTCTAGAGGCTTGTAATTGTCCCTAGAATAACCCACATCTTCAATATGACAGCACAAAGTCAAAGCATCCCCAAGACACATTCAGACAGACATTCACACCTAAGGAGCTTGCAGCCACACCCCAAGAGCATGCAATTCTGGCTGGAAATGACACCACACCTTGTTCCCCAACCCTAGAACATAACCAAAGAACCCTCAACACTCATTTCTCCACTGATGCCCCACATGTTAACTAGGAATACATTAAAACAGGAAAAAAAAATAATAAATCATACCTCATTTTAGGAACAAAACCAGTCATGTCCTTCTAGTCTAATTACAAAACTTAACTGGAACACTGTCAGGCTCCAGGTTCATCTCCCACTACTACAGTGTGGAGCTAAACACTGTTAGCAACACTTTTGAGTGGCAAAGGGGGAGTAGGTTCATTCAGATAAAATAGGAAGGACAGATTTCATGTTCAGAGCTTTTGCCAGTAAAGCAGGATTTATAACAGCAGCCCTCAGGGGTCCACACAGTTTATCTCAGCATGAATGAGACTAAATAGCAGGGCCTGCCAATTACATTTTCACCTGTACCAATGGTCTGAAGGCATCTATTGATCACTGACACTGCTTTCAGCTGCCTGAGCTTATTATCTACCACAGAGAGTGTGGACTGATCTCACTTCCACCTCCCCTTGCCTTCCACATTCACACAATCCTCTGAAGAGCCTCATGTTCAACAGATGTTGCCTCTCCAGAGACCTCATCGTGCCTCCAAGAAAGCCTGTCCTCCACAACAAACACCCCCAGATACCTGGTTACAAGCCACAGCACTACAACACAGATCAAATGCAATTAATGAAGTTGTATCATTAACAGCTTACACAAAATGTCATGAATGGAGTTGCACAGGCTTCTGTTGCTTGGCAAGTCTGGGATGCAAATTTTACTGGAAAGATCAAGACTTTCCCTTCATGCTCTTGGAGTTCATCTGTCCTCAAAAAACAACAAAAAAAAATCATTTAAAAACCCATCAAGCTTTTGATACTCCACCAGAAAAAAAAAAAAATTCTATTTAAAAAAAAGGTATTTTCTATTCAAAACATCACATCATCTCATTAATTTTAAACCATTCATCTTGCTCCTTCTGACAGAACAATGGCTTTGCACTTTAGCACTGAAAATAGAGAAACTGGGGAGAACATGGTCTCTGACCAGTGTCACACCTAGGATGGGGGTCAGCAGTCCTGCAAGATGCAGACACTTGCATCTTGGAGCCTCCATAAAGCAACTAAGCAGACAGATAAAGGAAGGAAAACTGAAGTAAATGAGGCTTTCATGTAAAAGGCTTCATGAGTTAAGCCAGCCATTGATTGCCATTTCTGAAAACACCATCTCCCACTGTTACCTTTCATTTTATCCTACTTTGAAACAGACCTAACAGCTCCAGGACTATATAAAATGCTTACACTGCATTATAGTCTTAAAAAAAACCCTTAAAAAAAATCAAAACCACAAAACCCACCTCTAATAAGTGGGTGATAAATATGAAAGTCAGGCAGCATGATTTTATTTGCCATTGTAGCACAGCCAGCCCTCCTGCAGTGTGCATTTTTAACTGCCATTTTAATTTCTCATTGATTTACCTAGAATGCATTAATATCATGACATTCATAGTCTTAACTAAAATGCTGAAGAGACACTGCACAGGAGGCCTTTGGGAAGGTATTTTTGGAAGCCAGTGAATCCTGGGGAGTGGGGAGAGAGTACAGCAGGATGATACCCACTAGAATTTAGGTTCCAACACTGAAGATACCAAGCCTCTGATAACAGCTGAGGTCTCAGAAGCAGCATCAGGAGGCAGTGGCCAGTGCAGCCAAGCAGAGAGGCTGATTTGGGGACTCCAACTAATTCACATGAAGACAGAAAATGGAATTTCTGATCTGCAGACTGGGCACTAAGCTTTGTATCACCTTATCAGAATGCAGACAAGGGATAGTTGTGCACTCTGCTTGTATAAATGCTTTCCTCAAGAAGAAAAAAAATAAATCAGACATACATATATCGCAGAACTAGAAGTCTTAAGTGTGGTTTCTGTACTGCCTCTTTTGCAACCTGATTTCAAACCTTATTTGACCTCGTGGTTTGCCTTCCACTACAGGCAGATGCAATTTCCAGTGCCTCCTATTTTATTGCCATGTGGTAACCAGCAACAGGCTGCTGCTCATTGCTCAATGTCCCCTTACTCATGCAGCAGAGCCTGCTGTCTTTCTTTCACACACACTTCAGACTAAGACTAGTTAATCTATCACTATCTCGGGGCTGAAAAACAAATCCTGCACTGAAGAAACCTTACAGAATTTTTCCTTCCACATCATCATCTCAAAGGCAGCTGCCTGATAAAACATTATTAAGACAGTGAGCACTTTGGTAATTTAGAAATACTAGTGCAGCTAACTGCAAGCACCAGCCCTAGACAGGCTGCACACTCTGCTGCTAAAAGAGGACTTGCTGATAACTTGTGTTTACTGAAAGACTGCATCAGTCTCTGCATTTCTCATGGAACCTTACTAAGAATAGTGAACAGGTCCAGAAGATTGGAGTCATCTGAGGTCAATTATCCAACAGTATTAAACAGGAATGGAGCAAAAAACCTGATTATTCCAGAACCCAGGGGTTCATACAAAGGTAACTAAGTGTCCCCCGACTAGTAGGGCAGAGAGGTGGATTGAGGTATTAATAGGAAACTACCATTTTAACACGGTTAGTTGGCACTTCTCCATCACCTCTTAGTGATGACAGACACACCTTTTCAGGTGGGAAAAGCTGTGCATGCTAATCCACCAGGTGTAGACCAGCTATCTGGACAGTATCAAAGTCTCAGGTCACAATTTGTTTTTGGAGATGATTTCTTGAAGTCAATTGTGCATCCGTGCACAAAAACCCCCTATATCAGACTCCTGTTGTATTTCAGCACTCGGACTTGTGTCTCCCTTTTGGAAACACTTAAGAAGAAGCAGGGCCCTGATTTTCACAGTGTAAAAACTCTGCTGGAGTGCAACTGCAGCAAAATCATTTTGGCTACTTGAAAACACATTTTCAGCTCCACTGTCAGTCAGAAGCAGCAAGGTTTCAAGCCATTATGGATATAAAGAAGGCTGTAAGAAGCCAATTCATTCACTCTTCTCTTCCCCTCATTTTTCCTTTGTGATGCTGATCTCAGCACCAAGTCATGAGACTTTTGCTCAGTCATCATTTGGATGGAAATCCTACCAACTTTAGCTGAGGTGAGCTACCCCTGTAATTGCCAAAACTGGAAAGAGCAACCAACCACTGCCAGTAGGTTTACTGAAACAAGCAGAAACAGAGCCCAGGGCTCCTGCTTCCAATTTCTTTGCTGTTACAGGTGCCTTGCAGCAAGGCTAAGCCAAAGAGAAAGGGAGGAAACTCGGAAGTAAAACACATGGAAGAATCTGGAGCAGTGATGCTGCAAGTTATTACAGCCTGTGAGGAAGGAAGTGCTGCACAGCAAGGGAGGTACCAACTGTTTTTACTCATCCCCAGCTCCAAGATTTGTCCTGAAAAGCCTCCAGGTAGGGATGATGTTTTTGCACCTGAAATCCAACAAAGTAAATGGGCAATGTTAAGCCACTTTTTATGCTTTTTACCTGCAAACCCTGTGTTCCTTTCTTGTGGGTGCCCTGTGATCAACTGGCACAGCTTCTTTCATGGTAAGAGAGCAAAAAAGTCCCCAAACTGAAGCCAGCTGATCCTCAAAGGAGGAGCAAGGAAGAAAGTGCACACAAAAACAGGAGGACATATTGACTTTGGGATTTTTTACTTAAAAAATATGCAATCACCCAAAACACACATCATCTGTATGACTGAGAGCTAACATTTTGTCCCTGATTATAAAGGAAACTGATGAAGTGCAGAAGGCAGCTTGTATATTGAGCTGACTGCTCAATATATACATAATTATGGTAGATACAGCAGGGATCACCTCATCCATCTGGAATAAAACATGGGATTATCACTTGGCAATTTTATTCTATCTAGGACTGCAAAATATCTTGCCCTTTGGTATGGCAGGGGTTTAACAAGGATAAATAATGTAGAGCCCAGTTGTCTTTTACTTACAGAAGTGATAAATTAACCACTGGCAAGATAAAACCTGCCCAAGTAATCATTTCTCCTCACTGACCTCATGCTTAGGCCCTGCTTGGAATGAAATCAGCTTTGGAAAAAGTCATCCATAATTGAAAACAAATGGTGAGGATGCAGAAAAAAAAAAGACACACACCAGTAACTGGCTTTAGATGATGATATGGTGACTCCACTACTCTGGGGGGCAGGGAGGGGAACCACACAGAGTAAATGCACCTCACACTGTGACAAGGATTTATAGATCTTTGTAAAAACAGAAAAAAACCCCAACTTGCATCATGGATACCAATCCAAAGACAAAGTGTTTTCCCTCTGTAGCTTCTGATGAGCATCTTGCTAACACAAAGAACTCCTCAGAACCACCTGTTTCATTAGAAAAAACTTTGCACAGACTGGGCCAAGAAAAAAAGAAACCAGCTTTAAATCACTGGGAAAAAGAAAATCCCCCAAAGCATCCGAAGTCAATTTTCAGCTGTGACTCATTTACCACTATCCTATTATTTCTCCTTGTTTCATTCGCTTAATCATCTTGCCTTTCACATGATGGCAGAACAAGTACAGAAATCCTAGCCTTCTGCTCTGGGCAGTTACTTTGCACCTGTTTGGGATGACAACTGGTTGAGCAGCAAACACTGAATTTGGGTCAACAAATTCTTACGTAGCTTTGGCTGTTTGCCAAAAAAAGCCACCACAAACTCATATTTAACTCACCAAAAAAAAAAAAAGAACTGGATCTGCAGAAGCAGAGCCTGTGTAAGAAAATGCCATCCTACCACCTTCTCCTTGCAAGCCCTTGCCATAGCAACGGGGGGATGGAAGTTGATCTCCTTTCCATTCATCTCCTCTCATCTTTTTAGCCTTCATCTCTGTGACTAGTTTTTATCTAGTCTCCTGAAGTGAATATGAATTTGAGAGGGTTTGCAAGCGACAGGAACTTCCAAGTTGTTTTGGATTTTGTTTTTTAATGCTGGAAATGAAGGGGGACAGTCAGATGGGAAGGGGCATGGGTGTACACATGGATGATGACACTGGTTTGACTACTTAAACTACATCAAAGCAGCTCAAAACCTTCAGTAACAGCAAGTGTCACACATCAGGCCCTGCCTTAGTGTGGTAGCTTGCTGCCACCTTTGGGCCACACACTGCTATGGAATGACATCTAGAGCTAAAATGAATATACAATGGAAATTAAGACTATGGGGCTTGGGATTCTAGCACAGAACATAATGGATACTTCCCATAAACCCCTTGGGTGTGGCTGCTTACCATCTATTTAATTCCAGCATTTCAGATGCAAAGGTATTTCATCAGCTCACATTGGAATGTAACAGCTATAAAATAATACCTTCTGAGATTAAAAAAAACCAAAAATACTAGGCAAGGTGAAAGCAAAAAAAGAGGGAAGACTCCAAGGAGATTAATACATCAGAAAACACCAAGTGCAGTTTGTATAGCTTTGTAAATTGCCCAGATGGGTGAAGTTTGTTGCTTCTGTTTTGCACTTTTTCTCCACCATCATTCACTTCTCAACAAAACAAATGCAGTTGAAGAGGCTCCCTTCACTCCAAAATCATGTCAGGGGTTGGAAGGGACCTAGAAGATCAGGTAGTCCAACTCCCCAAAATCAGCTCTTGGAAATTTTTTACAGCATCCACTCAGCTTTTATCCTCATCTATTAATTGGGAAAGCTATTCCTAATTAGTCAAGAAGAAAAACATGCCCCAAAATTACCTGAAATCAATGGCAAACTCTCCACAACTGGAAATGGAAACTAACAGGTGAGCACCAGATTATCCAAAATAAAATCATCTTCACATCTCTTCTCCTCCTTTCTCAAGGCTGCAACCCCATCAAGAACGAGGCAGCACATGGACCTGGCCAGCAGGGACATGAAAAGCACAGATGACAGCAGCAGGATCCCATCGTGGCTCCAAGTTAGGCAGCAGAGCACCATTTTTAATAAGGAAATTACACATCAACTTGCTCCCTGTCAGCAGAACCTCTCCTGACATCCTTTTATGTTTCCCCACCTCCCCACTTGCTTTAAAAAGAAAGAATCCAGCTGCAGGCAACTTCTAATTAAAGACTTTGGTTTCAGCTCCAGTTGCTGGATGCACACATCTGATGTGCAATAAATGCTGGTGTAAGTATACTTGACATCTTTTCCATGCTCTAGGAGAGAATATTTATGACATGAAGAAAGAAAAAGCAAACAGGGTCCAAGCTCCTGCTGCATTTTCACTAGAAAGTAAAAGCTGCCAAGTGTTTAAAATCAAAACTGTTTACAATGCCTTTGTTGCTCAAGGGCAGGTTTTAAACTCGCATCCCAGTGCTTTTGTTCCCAAAAACCTATTGACTGTTTTTTTTTGGCCTTGCAATTCTGTAAATCTGAATGTGTATTTCAGTCCCTAGACATGTTTAAGTGGCTCCCACTGAGCATTTTGGCTTCAAGGAATCATAAGCAACATCGTGTCCCATTCCTCTTGATTTCCCAGTGTTTCAGCCAGCAGCTCCATGGGCAGCAGATGGAGGGAAGAAGCCACAAGGACTGAGCAGAGACCAGAGATCTCAGGTGGGCCAGTGGCATGAACACCTAGTGTAACAATGAAGTAAATAATGAGGTAGCAATGAAGACGAGTGAGTTGTCTTCAAAAAACATAATCAAGATTACAGTAATAATAATTCTTCTCATTAATAGCCTCTAGACTTCTAGGATTTACACCTGATCCTTCTCATCACCAGCTGCATTAAAGGCACATTCATTTTTCAGTCTCAGTGTGATTTATATCATTGCAATTTATATATTTTAGAAGTTATTGAAAAGGCATCAGCAAGTAGACAGTTTTCTATTGAAAATCCATTTTTTCCCCATCAGATTGCTGAGAATAACAGTGCAGGTGGGGCTTTTTTCCCAAAAACAAAGATGTAATTTGGAAATTTTTGATTTAAAGATGAAGTGATATAGTTTAGCAGAGCAGCCTTTACTTGGAGTAAGTAAATTCCATGATAACTGTCAGATCTAAGGGCATTTTTACTAAGAAAATCCAAGTGATGTTAAGACCACCATAACCAGAGCACATGTTGCACTGGAAAGCTGCAGGGAACAGAAAGCAACCCCTTCCATTCCTATTAGTAAAAACAATGCAGAAACATAATTAACCTGTTAGTTCCCAAATTAATTCACATTTAATATGTAATTTCAATTGGAAACTACTGACAGCCCAAAACAGCCCAAATTCACTTACCTTTTGACTACCATTAAGATAAAGTTTAATGAATGCCCAAGGATTTATTTCTTCACAGAGGTTTTGAATGTAAACTGAGTTTTCCTTCCAGGGAGAAGCTGTGTACCATGTGGATCAGGTAATAATTGAACCAAGAAAAGCCACAATTGATATGAAAAATACAACTTCAATCTACAAATTCCCCCCCCTGTTAACTACTTAGAGAAAACAGGAGTGACATTTTGATCTTTGAAAACGTCATTTAAAATGTTGAAGCTGATGAGGTTTGTTTGCTTTGTTTTATTAGAAAAAATACTCAGGCAAGGTCTACAATCATCTGTCAATTATAAATGACTTACAAGAAACTCATGAAGCAATAAAATTAAAAAAATACAAATACAAACTATATCTGAAACACCTCTATTTGGCAATTTTATAACAAATCCAAAAAAGAAATGAAGGTTACAGATTACTTTATAGGTACATAAAAAGCAGTAGGTGAAGTGCTCAAGCAAAAAAAAAAAAATAAAAAAATCCAAAACCAAACCAAAACCAAACCAAAACACTGCATTTCTTTTCCCCAAAAATAAAATCACATCACTACAGATTTTATGAATACCCTTATTAAACAACCATTCCAGAACATCTTATATTAGTGGTGCTTTTAATCTGCACTTCATTTTGTTTGATAAGCTTTTCCATGTGTATATAAGTAAGATTTTGAACCCACTGGAGCTCAGCAAGACTCGTGTCAGTACCAATGCAGAATGCATTTGTATTCTAGTAGGATATGCTCACTTCTGCAACCAAAGGGTTACTTTAAGCTTTCTTCTATTTAATAAAAATTTAGTGTAAAAACTGCTGGTTATTAGTTTCACTGTAGTAAATTCCTCCCCAATAAGGAGGACTAACTCTGCAGTTTGACTGCATAAATCCATACAAATTTTACATATTAGTTCCTTCCAATAGTAAAGGAAAAAACTAATTTCACGTTGACTATTCCAAAGGAGTGCCATGAATTAATTATGGGTACTAGTCATCCCTCTAAGATTTCTGGGAAGGATGTTCAATGTCTTTTTTTTTTTGTTTTTACAACAGATATTAACAGTAGTATATAGTCCCTTAGGTATGTAAAAGAAGGGTTTTTTTATTGTTAAGGAAGGTGCTTTTTTTAAAACAATTCTTCTGGCAGCACTAGTGAATTACAATATCCTTCAATATTATTTCTACCTTAATATATACATTTTAACTTTCATGCCTCTAGAAAAACATCTACAGTACATTTCATAATATAAAAATATATTACAAATCTGCTGAAATATTTACAAGCAACGTCCTATTATCTATATGCAACATTTTTGTCTCCATACAAAGACTAACAGGTTAGACACATCTCCATTTGTCAGTTAAAAAAATCCATGGTTTCTTGCTTATTAAGCAAGAAAATGATTTTACTTTCCTTTTCAAAGCCAACTTTGGTGCATAAAGGATTGAATTTCTAGATTTTTTTTTCTTTAAAAATAACACTTTCTTTACATCTAGAAAACATCAGGCCAAATAAAAAAAAAAAAAGTATACTTTACAAGTGAAGGGGGATGCTAAAGGGTCAAAAATGTGAAATAAACCACCGAGAACACTAACTGCTTAAGGGGAGGCTTTTCAAAAACCATCCATGGAGCCAGACCAGATGGAAGCAGATCTCATGAGCACAGCAGAGCCCTGCTGCAGAGGGCTCAGACACACTGCCCCCCTCTGCACCCCTGGAGACTGGGCTGGGGGCTGAGTGGGAAAGACAAGCTTTCCACCAACACTGGGTTCAGCAGCAGAATCCAACCTCTTTGAGGCTTCTGAAACAGGACACAAGGTGACCTAGGACAGATGATGACCACCCACCACACCCCAAGGGCAACAGGACAGCCCCTTGGTGGCTGTTTGCTGTCTGCCACGGGTTGGGTTTAGTTGCCACAGACAAGGAGCCCAAGAGCTTGTGAACAGTTCTCCTGGGAATTGTGAGTAAATGATGATGGTTACTTTTTCTTTCCATCAAATAGAAACTACTGTATTCACTAAAGAAAAAAGCAGCTTAAAGAAGCAAGCATGCAAAGCCTTTTTAGTTGTTCCACTAAGTTGCCAGAAGAGTGTTTGCTCAGTCTCCCACTGTACCATTCCATGAAAATGTGGATATACAGTAATATATTAATATATTCCACGGAAGTATTCAACTTCATTCACAGAATGTTTACACTAAGCATAAATATTTATCTAAGAAAAAAAAATAAAAGAAAAAAAATAAAAAAAAAAAAGATGGGATTTGACTAATGTGCAACTTTCTTTCTAAATCCATTGTCAGTGACTAAGACTGCAGGTGTCCCCACTTGCTTGGTTTTTACCTCTTCAACCTCTTCTGGGGCATTGTTCTGTAAAAGAAGATGGTACAGTTTTTACATAAAGGCCCTGAGATGCAAACTGGAGTCAGCTAGAGCACACTATGAAATCATGACTTGGATTTGATTAGAGCTGAAAGCCATTTGAGATAAGCCCATATTAGCATACAGTTCAGATAATTATTTCACACTTTCTATTGAGTCATCATTTGAGTGTGACATTATGAGCTGTCACTGAATTCCCTCACTCACTTCATTTCCCTTGCAAAGCTTTGATTTCCAACTGTATTTATTGGGTTTCTTTGGAACAGTTGGTCCCAAAGCTCTCTTTAATCACACTGATCTTACAGAGCTAAAAATCAAGTACAGCATTCTGTAGAGACATCTTATTCAGGAAAGGTAGAAAGTGTTGCCCATTTTTCTCCCAAGGAATTCAGCTTAAAGATCATTACATTTGTATTTTTAAAATCATTTCTTCCCTTTCAAACCCAACTACTCTATCAAGTTCTTCAAAGGTAATCAATATTAAGATGATTAACACTTATAACAGAAAAATCACTGTTAAGTGGTTTTAAAACAGAATCCAATTTCCTCATAATATTTGTATGATTTACTGTTAACATCAGGAATTCATCTATTGATTTAAATACTTGCATTTATAAAGAAAAGCAGATAGAGCATGATCATTTATTTTCATATTTAAACCAAGCTTTCATTAATTTAATTAGGGAAATACATTGAATATTAAAGGTGAACTGAAAGGCTTATTGAGTATCAAGACCTTGGATTAGTGTTCTAATCACTTCTTTAGCCACTAGGACACTGGACTCACGGGAACACTGAACTTCTGTTATGGCAGAAAAAAGGGGGTTGGTTCCCCCCCAGTCCATTCTCAGAGTTTATTTTAACAGAGCACAGAAATCTGCATGTTTGGATGCTCAAAAAGTGAATTAAGCATTTCAGATTACCTTTATAATCTGTACAGACAGAACTGGGGGTACTGACAATTATGTGAGCGCTCTAAGGAAGGGGGGAAATCAGGAAATTCTTAGAAACAAGAAGCCAATCTGAGTGCTAAAAACACAAATGGGAATGCAGCTTACAGACAAGTAACATGTACTGTCCCTTCCTGTCCCCTTCCAAAGATTCTGGTCTTAAAAAATAACAGTACTTGTATGCAAGTACAGATTTCAAGGTAATACAGTTGAATATAAAATATGGAAAGATAAATTTGGACTTTAAAAAAATTGGTATACAAACCAGTATGTGATCTTAACAGAAGTGATCTTTCAGGATTCCACTGTATGTACCTCCTTTACTAGAATTTCTGTACACCAAGCACAAAAAAGTAAAATACACTTGGTAAATACACACATTCCCCATTTCTCAGTAACTAGAGTTCAGATCAAGAACTTCACTCATTCTGAAACAACTTAAGACCTCAGCACTTAACTCCTGGACGCCGACAGGATCCGGGCTCCCCGGGCTGGTGGCTGATTCAGAACCACCCTGATTTGCCAACGTCAAAAAGTTAAGTGAGGCTTAAGGCTCTAGTGAAGTAAAGAAAGTTGCAAAGGGAGGAAGTTACCTGTAAATGTTTGGGTCCAGAAGCAAGGCAGTATCTTTTGGTAGCTTTGATAAATGAACTACTTTAGTTTTTAACTGATGTCGCTCACTTTCATTAACCCACACATCAGGCAGACTATGAATAAATAAAATGAAGAGATTCAAAAACCATCAACTGCTTTTCTTACCATCAAATTATGTGGTAAACTAGTACACATTCAGTTTAAGTCATCTGCACATTTTCACTGGTTAAAAAAAAGCTGTTGTGAGACAAGGACAGCCTGTCTTTACACATTGTACCTCACTGACCTAGGAGTTGTACTTGGAAAAGCCACACTGGAGACTGGGTTCTTTTCCTGCCATCCCATTGGATTTTTAAGGCCCTCAGGTCTTTTCAGGTGGTTTTGGTAGGAGGGTCACTGGGCTGCAGAGCTCAGCAGTGTCTCACTGAAAACCTGTTTTCCTGCCTCCTTCCAAATGTCAGCACTGAGCAAAGCCATGGAGAACACATCAGTGATCCCTTTTGCCTCACTACTGGGGGAAAAAAAGAACTACCAGCCAAACCCACACAAAACAAACTGACCCAACCAAAAAATAACAACACACCACAAAAAAACCCAACTACATCACTGGGTGCAGGAAAGACACGCCCTGCAAGAAATATCAATATAAACCACATTATTCCTTTGACTTGACCAACCATATCTACCTTCTCTCAAGGATATCTTAACATCCCTGAACAACTTGTCTTCTCCACTGCAGAGGTTCTAATAATACATTCAGCTGAATGAGCAAAAAAAATCTCATTTAACTGGATTGGAGAAAAAAAAAAAAATACTTGGCTTTCTTAATTTCCTTTTTGGATGCCAGGAGCGTTATAATTTTATTTTAAGATTAAAAATCATTAAGTGTCTTTTATCTGTCATACTTTAATAAGAAAAAAATAAAAATCAGAATGCTGTTATATTACCAGCTGTCTCAAAATGGATAAAAAAATCCCACACTTTCTACTATTATTTCTAATATTTTAGCTCTTCTTGCCCAAGTTAAACTGAAACTTGCAGTGTACAAGTGCAGCAATAAGCAGCAAAAGCCATATATTAATATTTCACCAAGATGGCAAATATTGTTGCAGATAACTTATCATCAACCCTAGACATCTGCAAATCCAGGTGACATCAGTTCCCAAGGCCAAGTGCACTCCACTGCACCCGACTCATCTGGGACACCACCAAACAGGAGGAATTTCAAGCACTTCACCAGAGTAAAGGAATCACCATCCCAGTCACCTCCAAATCTAAGAGATCCCTGTGTTCTCTGTGTTAACTGCATGCACAATCACTACTTAATCTGAAACTGAAGATTAAATTAAATTAAATTTCCTAATTATGCAGCTATTTCTCTTAGTGTGAAATAAATGTCTGTTGGTTCCACCTTCATGTGATCTCAGTAACAAGGGCTGCATGCAGGATCCATATTCATGGATCCAGGGAAGAAATTCTACTGTCATTATTCTTACCTTTCAAAGTAGGGAATCCCCTTAAAAACATGCAGAAAACAGAAAATACAGCTATTGCCTTCTAAAACTACTCTGCTCAGTGTTTTCTACAGCACAGTGGGAACCATTTATTCTACTTTTCCCTATAATTAAGATCAAAGCATTGACATATCAATTATTTCCTGTGTGAAAGGGATGAGATCTCAGCTATGTCAAAGAAATAGATTATTATTGCTGAAGTGCACTTACTACTGGCTATGTCATTATTAATCAAGCATTAAAAAAAAAGAACTTTATTGAAAGGCATAACAATGTAGTGACAGTTCATTTAGCCCCTGTAACTCCTTTATCATAGCAGTAGCAGAATACTCACATGTCCTCAGGTGTCCAATGAAGTAAGAGCTTTATTTTGCCAGAATCTTCTTTTCTTTTAGCTATTACCTGATAATAATGACATAAAACAAAATTAAAAGCAAATCTGCATACTTTTTTTTTTCCTGAAAAGCTGTTGTTCTTCATGTTCAACTGAACACTCATAAAAGGCAAACTCTCTCACTCTTTGAAAGTTGGATTAATTCTATATATGGGTGGAATTTACATATCACTACTTCAGCCATTCTTGGCAAAGTTTAGTATTTTCCTTTAATATCTGTCTACTGAGTGACCCTTGGAAAACAAAACAAAGGTCAAACAAAAATAATCCTGTCAGTAGTAATCTTACTTTTTAAGTACTTCAAATTTTAAAGCAGCTACTTCAAAAGCTCTAAACAATAATAATTTCTATTTTGACACTAGCAATCAGAGCTTTATGATCAAGACCTTGCAAAAGTTGCAAGTGAAATGGAAGAAATCCAGCATATCTGCAATAATAATGACTTAACTTCATTAAAAGAAGCTATTTAAATTCCTCATTTAAAAGTATTCATTCAGCCAGTAGATGTATGCTCAATACAGCTTTGAGAAAAGTTTCTCAAATTAGAAATTTAGAGAAAAATTATTCTCTACATTTCATGCACTGTCCCACAAACAGAAGAAAAGTGTCATTTGAATTTATCCTGGTGAAGGAAACGTGCATCAGAAGTTGTCTCAAATCAGAACTGGAGTTCTGCTGACCTCTTCTGGAAAGAGAAAAAAAATCATATAAATTGATCTCCATCCTTGTTCTCTTACTGTGTTTCAAAGTTTTCAGGTTTCAAAACACATGTAACTAGTATTAATACATGTGATCACTGAACTAAAAAAGCTAAAAATTGTGAAGGATGGTTTAATATTTTAAAGAATTTATTCTAACCATTTTGGAAAAAAAATAATAGTAAGGGGGGCCAGAGAACAGGGTAACAAATAAGCTGTGTTTGAAAATCTGCTTTATAGGTGAAATTGAAATGCTTGACTTCTTCCATCAAAGAATCCATTTTAGTTAAATGAATCAAAAAAGGTAGAGGGTGGGGGAAAAAAAAATGAAAGATCCTGGCTTGGGTGGGCATACACTTTGGCTGGATGGCTGGGTAAATGGAAGTAAATCCAGTTGGTGACTGCTCACAAGTGGTGTCCCCCACAGCTCAGCACTGGGCCACTTGTGTTTAATACCTGTACTGGTGCTCTAGATGAGGGGATCAAGGGCACCCTCAGCAAGTTTGTAGATGACACCAAGCTGGGTGGAAGTGTCCATCTGCTCCAGGGTAGGGAGGCCCTGGGGAGTGCTCCAGACAGCCTGGATTGATGGGCAAGTTCAAGAAAGCTTCTTGAACTTAGAGACATAGGTAAGGCAAGAGAATGCAGCCCATCTGTAGATACTTACAGTACTATGAAACACAACACTGTGGCCTTTGCCCAAGCTTTCTATGTGTGCTGAGAGGTTAAAGCAGATGGCTCGATGTCTGATAGCATCCAGTGTCTGAGCATCAAAGAAGTCATGAGGTCTTGCTAGAAAAAAAGGGGAGACCAGTGTTTGACAGGTTGAAAGCACTCAAACACATCCAAGCACATCAGTCTGAAGTGCAATTAGTAAATGACTTTTCCTTATGGCATTAGCACCACTACCTTGTCAAAGCTGGACGCATTAATTTGACTGGGAGGAAGAAATGACTTCAAGGAAGGCACAATTTATTTCAGTTTGCCCAAAACCTAATACTCCTTGGATATGAAACATGCCTTTTGTCAAGCTTAATTACACTTACTGATTATTGCAAGCTTCAGGTGAATTCTATTCTTTCTTCATCTTCAAAATTAAGAATTAATTAGTTTTCCTGTGTACCTCTGAGAGCATCCATTACTATATTATCTTATAATAAAAAAGCCCCAATACAAAGAAACTAAAGAAGGTCTATCAGTTACACCCTAAAACCACTATAAAAACAGCTGCTAGTGTTAGAAATGCATCACACACTTTTAAATATATGCCATGTAGTACAGTAGTAAAAAAAAAAAAAAAAGAGCAGAGTAGGAAAGTATTCTCATTTTTTAAAGTCTTATTTGAGAGTCCTAAACCTAAATTGCTGCCAATGAGGCAATCATCCCTCTCCCAATGTTTTGCAGCTGCAAGTGGCACTGCAGATGGTCAGTGATGCAAACATATCAATAATTTATCAATATGGGGGAGAAAGGAAAAAACAACCCCTTTTTTTTTGTTTCACACAGCAAATCACTTCAGTGTTTACCACTGGATAACATTCAACAGATGCAGAAGAGAGGCCATGCAGAGAAAGCAAGCTACTGATTAACCTTGGAAGTGATCTTGTTATCTTATCAAACAAAAGTGCAGTAAGGTCTCTGTGCATTGATATCTCTCAGAAGGGTGTTGACTTTCAGATAGAAAAACAGAGGAAGCAAATGTATTGACTTGCTTTATTTAAATTATTCAGAATTTATCCATGAGGATGCTTCAACAGCAGCCTGCATTAGCAATCAATTGCCAATAAATATTTAGTAAACTACTTCCACCTTGAAAAAAAACAACAAACCAGGGTCTAATCAAACCACGAGGCAACAGAAAGAACAGAATGACAATATCTCTTGAGAAGAAAAATTGTTTTGTGATGCATAACTAATTATTATTTCACAATGATGCAAACAGACTGTGCACTATCAACCAGCATCTTGCTTTGCACCCATTTGTCTGTCACAGCTTCTTGTGAGCTTTCAGAGAAGATGGCAGACACAGTCACCAACTCTCTCACCATAAAGCTATATTCCTAGCCTTATATAGTCTAGACTGAAAACACTGCATTATGGTGATGTTGCTACTTCAGCAGGTAAGGGTCCTTTCCCTCCTCCATTCTTCTTGGCAAGACAAAGGATGCAAGTTTGCACACTTCATTCTTGAACTCAAGCTAAGCTAAGAAATAGAGAGACAAGCAAAATTGTCAAGTTCCCCTCATCAGTAGCAATCCCCACAAAGTTTTGGGGAAAAGCTGCCAATACTCAGCTTTTTCAGAAAATGCCACTGACTCTGGACACATTTCTGGGTCACATACCCTCTGGAGAAATCCATTACAGGAATCAGTTCCCAACTCAGAGATGATATTTGCCTAAAGGCAGACTCCCCACCCTGCACTGCATTTGTCTCAAGAGGTAAGCTGACGAAAAAATTGCTCAAGCAGCTGTCATTTTTCTTCCTGCTCAACTCTCCATCAGAACAGCAGATATTGCAGTACCACAGCCTGCTCTGAGCACTTCCATCATACTCACTGCTTACACTTTTGGCACAGATTCCTCCAAGAGCTCTACAGAAAATTCTTAGTGTGACTAGAATATCTTAGCCAGATTATATCCAGTTTTCACTAGAAAGCTCTTGTTGGAATCTTATAAACCAAGAATGTTCATTAGTTACTAATAAAACACCAACCTGAAAAGGTATTTCTGCATATCCTGGGGGGGAACTGAATTAAGACACTTGGAATCAGCCACCTAACTAAAGCAATATGGAGAAGCAAGATAAGATGCATGTTGGGAATATCTGAAAGGGAAAGTTTTGAAGTCTATAATCTGAATAACACAGTCAACAAATGAAGAGAATCCTTTAGGAACCCTGCAATTATTTCAAGTCAGTCACTCTTTCATTTTAGATGAACTAAAAGGATGCTGCCAAGGGACCACATGGATCTTCATTTACAGACTGCTGGGTTGAAACAGAAAACTCTCAAATTCTGAACAGAAACAGCTTTCTAACTCCTTTCACTGTTGAATCAGTGGCAAAATTAGAGGAATTAAGTTTACACTTTAAAAAATGTGTTCAACGATAAATTTCTTACATTTTGAGGATACCCAAGCATTTAAAAAATAAATATCTATTAAAAAAAATCACCATAACTAAAGTTAATAGTACACCTCTTCTAGCACTGAACTGCATTGTTGTCACTGTGGAAAACAGAAGGAACTAATTTCTCAGAATTCTACATGCTGCTGTAACTTTGCCCAACAGGCTTCCTTGCACTGAAAGCTGAGTCATGACCACTGCTTCATAACTGTCACTTGCTTAAAGCACAAGTGAGTTATTAAGAATAATCACAATCATAATGCAGAGCAATCAAGTAAGACCACTAGCCTGTGCATCCATTGTTGCAGTAGAATCTTAGTAATTGGTGACTATTTCTTCACAGGGACAGAAAGATCAATACAGCAAAGTGGTCTGCCACAGAAAAGCTCTGGGAAAAGAAGACTGTAATTGCTGACCCAGTCAAGTCAGCCAAGTTCTGGGACAAATTACCACTAAAATCCTCCTGCCTGCCAGGAGACTGGACTGCACTAATTGCTGCTTATGAGCAGAGCTCCATTTCTGATCTACTGGTTCATAGAAATGCTATCTTCTGTTTGTTGTCAATACTTTGACTTTACACCACCAGTAAAAATTAATGGCAGTTTTTTTTCCTTTGGCTGTTGACATACCAGCAGGGGTGGGGGGAATCTAAGTGGGATTTTACCTATCTATTGTAAAATGCAACTGTCAGGGTAACCATTTGCAATTGGTAGATCAGTTCAGAAACAGAGGGGCATCCAAATCAATTACTTGTAAGTCACATTTTTTAACAGTTGCCTTGTCTTTCCTAACCTTTCCTGTACGTTTGCCATGGTTGTTTGTCTAATGCCAGGACAATTCAGGAATCAAACAACTGGATCAAAACATACTAGAAAAGGTTCTGGCTAAGTGAGAGGAAACAATTCTCCCTTTAAATGGTAAGCCAGACTTCTCAGCACATTGGTCCACATCAATTAACAGACATAACTGTGGAGAACCATTAAACAAGGAGCAAGTCAAGTCTACTGACTTGCCCTGGTAGGGCTGCTGAACATTCAAGAACCCTGAAGAGGAGCCTCCTGTGCAAGAGAAGCCACGCAGGCCTCTGGAAATACTCACGTAATGATCGTCGTCTCTTATTCTTCAATTTCCTCCTTTTATTCATGCCAGCTTTGGATGGGGATTCCTCTTTGGCCTTGGGCTGGCTGGCAACTTTTGAAGAGTTCTGCTGGCTGAAGTGCGTGGGCACGTGACGGGCCAGTCCTCCCTGAGATGCAAAGCTGGCATTGCACCCACCAACTACACACTAGCAGAGGGGAAACAACTGCATCAGAGCTGGGTTCACCCATTCACAGCAGCCTCAGACACCCTGCACTTGCAAGGCTTAAAAACAGAAACATCACCTGAAATCAATTTCTATTGGTGCTCTGCAATTCTCAGAAATTACACCATGTTATACGAAATATACCTTTATCCACATCGAGTTTGTTACAGTTCAATGGTGTTTTTAAGTGATAAACAAAGGCAATTAACAGTTATCTTACAGTTCTGACAAAGTTTATCATCGATAACTTCAAAGCTGTGGTAACAATTTATTTGGGGATGCTACTATGACTTCAGAAATACTGAAGGAAGTTTTTGTTGAAAGACAACGGCCTCTCTAACAGAAAACTAAGAAAAGATTCAACAATAATTAAGTAGAAACAGTAATGACAAGTGCAACTAATCTATAATCTAATCATATGGTATTTTTCTAGGGTTTTTTTGGTTTATATTCGCAATTATGAACATTCAGAATATACTGCTGATGAGGGAGACACAAACCTTTTATTTTGTGCTCTAAGATTACATGGGTAATAAAAAACATTAAGGTAGGCAGCATCACTGGCTGCAATTAATTCTGTATCCACGTGATCAATTTTTCTTCTGATCCACAAAATAGTTGTAGGGCAAATGAGTTTACTAGCCAGTAGCAGAAGAAAAACCCATCACCATTCTAATCCATGGAAAAGTTGTTCTTCCTCTATTCTGCTCCTCCTCCTCAGGTCTTTCATCTGCACCCCTCTAGCACTGCCTTTCACAGTGAAGGATGAGGCAGCTCATTCCACCAGGAGACCAGGAATATTTATTATTATATTAATAAATATTAATAATTATATTATTATAATAATATAAATATTATTATATTTATTTTTACCAAATCCCTCCCTAGACCTTTTTACTTTGCAGTGTCATTCTCTGTAATCAGACAGCAGCAAGATTGTTTATTTCTATACAATATACAGTGTCAGAAAACCCATCCCATATGCCAAATTCAAAACACTTCAGATCCTGATCTCATTTACACTGCAGTGGCACCAGTGCAACAGAGGGTGCTTCAAAATAATACTGAAGTTTTAAATTTACACTTCAACAGGTTTTATTTAACAGTTTGGGCTGGAAGGGTCCTTGAAAAATCATGCAGCTCCAACCCACCTACATCACCTATTGGAGAAGGTTGCTCAAAGCCCCAACCTGACCTTGAATCTGACCCACTTAGTTGTATTAAAGATGATCAAGCTCCCAATCAATAAATACAGGTGAAATATATGCATAGATCAGTTCAAGCAGGTTTTTCTTCTGCAGTTTAAGTCACTGAAATTGTTGTTCATAAAAGCAGTTTCATTAAACAGCTAAATCTAAACTTCAGTTTATCTTCCAGTAAGGCACTCCTGACTTCAGTTCCAGGTCTGATCCTACTAACACTGACAGAAAGAAAATGAGAAAAATGCAAAAAAACCCCAAACCCCAACAACTAAGCAACCCAACCCAACAAACCACCACCACCAAAAAAAAAACAACCCAAAAGGAAACAAAACAAACGAGAGGAAAGAACCAAAACCAATCAAGATAAAAAAAAACAAGAGTGTAAATGAACAACAGAAAAAACCCAACCTAAACCATAGCCTGGAGTTCACTCATGCTGACACATGTGCATTTCAGTTGTGCCAATGTCTGGCAGCAATCAAAAAGAACCTGCAGGGGTTTTTTTAACCATGCATGTGTTCCTACATTCCAAGTTGATTCAGGTGTATCAAAAGTCAATACCTTCTGAAAACAACAGGAACTTTGTGTCAGGCACGCCTCTGAAACTTTGGGCAACCTGTGTTCACAGGATTTCACTGCATTTCTTGTCAGATGGGAACAGTTTGAGGGCAAAAATGCAGTTTGACTCTGTCACACTTGAGTTCAGCCTACTCATGTACAAAAAAACCAATCTGTATAGAATATCTGTGATTATCTACACGAGCTACCACTTCCTTTTCTGGCTCTGCCCAAATTTTACTTTCAGAAGCCCTAAACTAGCACCCTTCAATATATGCAGCTAGAAATGTTTTTTTGGTTTGTTTTTTTTTTTTTCCAGAAAACCACAGGCAAATATTTGCATCAATCATGACATTCAGACACTGGGTAGTTTGAGACTACCTGATCATTTCAGCAAATAAGCAAGAGCTGGTATATCAAAGATGACACAGAGTGCCTTTTTAGACAGGAAATAGTAGAAGAGGAGAAATATCTTACCTGATTTTTTTTTTCTTTTTTATTTTTTCTCTAAAATAATATATCCAGCAATCCGTTACTAAGGGGTCAAGTCTCTTCTCTCCAAAGATTAAGGAGCAGTTCAGGCTGTCACTTCAGGATCTCTGGACGGTAAGTCACACCAAATCAGCTTCCCACCAGATAATTAGACAGATCTAGAGGGCTTCTAATATCTCAAACTCAAGCTATTACGTACAACTTGGAACCAAGCTCTTTGTATTTCCCCCCCCCCCAAAACCTAAATTTCAAGGTTTTGCTTTCAGTTTGAAATTGACAGGTTGGGTCCGGATTGGTGGATATGTTACTTCAAGAGAAAATAAGTCAACACATAAGAAGTTTAGTTTCTCCAGTGTACCCATACCCACCAGGATTAATGGGCAGCAATGACCAGGTTTTTCTTTCTTTTTATTTCTAGTACCAGGAACTATAGATAATGCATTTTGTCACAGCACATTATTTGAATACTTATTATTTTTAACAGCTAAGTTTGAGATAGTATTTCTGCATTCACCTTTCCTCAGCTTGCCAGACAGCAGCAGCAGTTTCTGACTCAGTATTATTCCTCTAGATCCACCTGTCTACATGTTCTAAAAGCCTGCAAGTTTTTCAGCTGCTGAAGCCTCCACAGGACCACCACTGCACATGATGATACTCTACAACATGTCATCATTTGCTAAAAAGCTGCAAAAATTATGTAACAGGACTAAAAAAAATAATGATTTGGGTTTTCTCTCAACTCTGAATGTAAAAATCATCCACAAATGTGAACATGCTGCACATCTTCAGAGAACCATTGCTTGCTCAGAGTATCTCTAGCAAATGAATGTCTACAATGACCAAAAAAAGGAGGAAAAAAAGAAGGAAAAAAGAAAAAAATATTAAAGATAAAAAAGATAAATAAAAAAAGAGAAAGGATGGCTAGAATCAGACTGCAATAAGCAAAGAGAAAACTTCCAGCAGCACAAGAGCTATGACAGGCATGAAAAGGAGCAGCAAAACTTCAAAAATACCCAAGTGCAGGCCAAAGAAAGCCACTGAGTTCTCAGTCAGAAGTGCTGATCAAAAGTGGGTTTGGGAAAGCATCACTGCTTTGCAGAAATCCTATCTGACTGCAGACTACCTGCAATGGTGACTCTCTAATGGACATCTCTGCTGGAGGGACTGGTGGGTGCCCTAGGAAAAGACAAGTGTTGATGGCTTCATAAAACCAAGCAAAAAAATCCATCCATGCATTCCACATGAAACAACAGGAGAAACTTAGAAAAATATGGAACACTCTGCTTTTGTAACTTGGAAGTGGGTTCAATTTGGTGATAAATGAATTAGGGTCAATTTAATGCATGGGAAGAGCAGGTGAATCCACAAAGACCTGTTAATATGAAAGGACAGCAGCTCATTTACAACTGGAAAATATTAATTATCTAGATATCCATCTACCCCAAATGGGCAAGTATGGAAAAGGAGTCCACTTGCAAGCAAGAGGGTGACAGGCCAGGGACATACCCTTCAGGGGAGTAAGCCTGAGACAGTCCCCAGCTGCCTTGAAATTTAAGAAAATACTTTTGTCTCTGATTTGAAATATAAAAATATAACAACCTGTCACCTAGAATTTGGTCCTGGGGTCATTATACAATTACACTGTTCTTTCACCTTCACAAAAGTAATTTTTTCCATGCTTTTAATGTCACTTTTGTAGCTAACATTCTTTGTCTTTCTTAAAAACATCCTGAGCAGTTCTTCAAACAACAGCATTCAGCTATTTCCATTACTGCCTTTTACAGTTTTCCTCAAGAATCCTGACATTCATTTCTTTTTTAAAACAAAACACTGAATTTTCAGCAATTTCTCTAAAATGACAGATTCCTTCCTTTTATGCTAGAACTCAAGTATATTCTCATAAGGCAACAGAAATTGTACTTGTAATTTAGGTTTTGGGAGATGTTTTGCCTGCAGCAATCATCAACTTCTTCATCCAACTCTCATTTGAAAAACACTGACTTCTCATTAAAAGGTGAGAAATTCTGATTTATATCTACTAAATGCACCAAACAGAAACATTTGCTCTGGTTCTGAATGACTGCCATAAAACAATTAGTAATGGCTGTTCTTGGACCAAAAAAAGACTAATATCCATCAGTGTTTTTGTATCAGGAGCTTGTCAAAGCACAGCAGCAAGGAAGGGGAGCTAGTCACTAGGTTGCCATCAGACACACACTTGGCCACCTCAGCTGAGCCCTCAAGCCTGTGTTCAGCTACATGACAGGGCAACAAAAAGATGGTACAAAATTCTGCTCAGCCCACAATTATCCTCCATTCAAAGCTCCCATGAACAGCTTGAGAAATACAGAGATAAAAAACAAACAGAGGGACTCAAGACAATAGTAAGAAAAAATTCTCAAGTGACACACACTGAGTCATGATGATGAACTACTGCAGTTCTAGCCTGCTTTGGTTTCCCCCTTAGTATAACCAGAAAAAGCAGCTGATGAAATCACACATTTAATACAAGATTATTATTATCAGAACTGTTTTAAATGTTAGATCTCTAGATGTAACCAGCCTAGCAAAAAAACCAACTTGGGATACCAACTTGTACTGCCTTTGCTGGGGAACTCCTGACAGCTCAGAAATGCCAGTAATACTTTTGAGTCTATGTCCATCTCTTTTTGAATCAAATGTCTCAAAAATTGAGTTTCTTTGATCTGGACAAAATAAATACACAGTTTAGCCTACTGAAAGACTTTTCTTCAAGACTAAAGCTTGATATTATACTTTAATGTATATTAAATGCTTAAATCCAGCATGAGAAGACCTAAGGTACAAGTCGCCTCTGATGATTACTTATTTTATTTAGGGATTAGCATTTCAGATTAGATCACCTTCTGGAACAACTGTATCTGCCAATTTACAGGGATCTAAAATCCTGATGCTATGCTTTCAGGAGTACAGTAACCTTATTTCTTTGAAGAAAGGATATGATAATATCAAGACCAAGTTTCCTGGTACTCTCTCTGTCAGAAATTTTCAAGACTAAACTACACAGCTCAGTATGGAAAAAAGTCTAGCCTCGATTAAAGAACTTTCACATTAAATGTATTATTTTCACTCTAGGTTTTGAGTTTAGTTTTCTGTCATAACTACTGTTATAACCTATGCAGAAGCAGTAACTTCCGGAAGACATCACTAACAGAAAAAATGGGTTTTTTTGATAAAGCTGCCCTAAAATAAAGTAATATTAAAAAAAAGAAGAAAATATTACTTGAGAAGAAAGAGAGGGAAATGGAGAAACAGTGACTGAAACTCAAAAGGGGTCAGGGTGAGGGAAAGGAAGGCATAAAAAGCTACCTGAACTTCAATAAAACCCTAATTCATTTGAATATCCCTAGATGGAAGGAGAACTTCAGTCTGAAGTAGTGTGGGTGGGACTTACCATCAAGTGATCCAGGACTGACAGCTATGAACTGCCCCAAGTGTATCCATAAGAAGCAACTCATTAATAACGGATTGGTGGATATGGGAATGAGAAACACTACTATACCTAGAATAGCAGTACAGATCAGGGGGAGAAAGAAAGAGAAAGTTAGAAAATACTATGCAGGAAATACAGTCAGCTCAATGGTCCTGCACTCCTGACTTGCCTACTGTTCTCAGAGTCACTGAGTGTGTTTCCACTGGATGTGGTTACCAGAAGCAGCTGGTGTTCAAACACGGGCCGTGTGCTGTCAGACATGATCCAGAGTCTCATGTGCCAGTGGAAACTGAGGCAAAACATCTCCCTGCTCAACTGGAGCAGGCACAACCAACTCTGAACTGCTGCATTATTTCCTTTTTAGACTCCCCTAACATTTCCAGATTACAAGAAGCAGGGATAGAAAAGCAATAATAGTGTCTTCACGTGTTTTGACAGCAGAACAGGACCTTGGGGCACTACAGTTGCAAAGATGAAGGCACAGCTCATTGGGTACTTGGTAAGAAATCTTCCTGTGGTGCCATTTTTCAGTTAATCTATTTTATTAGGAAAATAAATAGGATCACTCATAAACTATTACAATGAAGCTTACCTTGAAAGGTTTGTCCCCACTGTGTGTCAGCATATGCCTCTGCAACCAACTTTGACTTGTTGAAGGTGTATTATATACTTTGCAACCCTTCCACAAGCAAACAAACACCTAATAGAATAAAAAAGTGGTAAGTTTACATAAATTAAACAGTTGAAAAAAAAAAAAGACATTAGCAAAGATCCTGTTTTCACAATACAAAATGCTTTAACAAATAGTGAACAATAACATTTTTTCAACACACTTCTCCTATCTCACCAAGGAAAAAAAAAAAATCATTGCAACCATAAGTATTGAAAAAAAAGCAGGTCACTGGAGTGAAATATCAAAAATCAGATTATCCTGCAGATAAACTCATTTATAGGCACAGCTTCCACTGTAAAGAGTTTGTTTGTACTCCATACCTATATCCACCAGATACTGAGACAGAACTTGTTTTAATGACAGTTACATCTTCTGAGTAGCAGATAGAGAAATAAAATAATTTCCTCTCATAAGCAATTAATAATTTGATAATCTGACCATGAAAAAGTAAAAAATGTTTATTACAATACAGTTTTAGATAGAAGGGTTTTATCTTCTGGAGTACTAGATACCTCTAGTTTAGGGTGTTCTATTCAATTACTGATGAAGAAATAATCAGATTCAAAAATCTCTGTGTTTTGTGATTCCAGTGTTCAGATCAGCCACTGAGGGCAAGTAGAACTTCCTTGCTTTCTGACCATAACTGTCCCAACACTTCCATCAGCAACTGCAGGGCACTGACTGGAGTATTACTATGAAGTTACAGCCTGTGGGAATGCAACCCAACAAGCATTTGTTTTCACAACAACCCACCAGAATTCCAGGCAAGGCTTCTTGAGAACTCTTGGCTAAAGGTTGAATCGAAAATATTTCTGAAAAAAAAAAATGTGGGGAAGTAAAACTATTTCATCAAAAAGTTTCCCAGGTTCTTCATGGATCTGTCTGGTTTGGAGCCAATGCATCAGGGTTAGGCTGAAAATGGGTATTTTCCCATGCAGGGGTGCTTATCATATTTCTCTTAACTTCCACATAAGCAGATATAGCCCAACTTTACTTAACTGCAGTGACTATAAATGTAAAGAAATCTCTGAAATGAGGTACTAGAAGCAGTATCTGAAAACCACCATGTAATTCCTCACAGCAGTTGAACACCTCACCAGCAGGTGGCAGACAGAAGCCTGAAACTAAAACCAGTGCCAGTCCCCTTCCATAGCATCAAGCTGAACAACTTCCCACAGCTAAACAGATTCCAGTAGGTGGATAAAAAGTGTGAACTGTGAACATGTTACATGGAATTGAAATTAAAAAAGAAACCACCACACACTATCCCATAAACAAATAAGCAAACCAACTAACCACACTGAAAAAAATCTGGTCTCTGTTTAATAAAGACCAGACCAACAAATAATATATATAATGAAAAGGGGTCACTGACAAGAGGAAGATGCCCAGAAATGCAGTTATGTGAAAGCCCACAGAATACCAACACATCTCAGCCATCTCATGTTTTCATCCAGAATTCACAGAACTCTTTTACAGATCTACCAACAGAACTACAGAAAGCATCCCATGGGTAGCTAAGAAGCCAGTTCCCTGGATGGATGATTCTGCTTAGAGCTTGGACTGAAAAAAAAGTCACCAAACAAAGAACTGAAAGCTCAATCATATTAAAAATAAATTAGCTACATGCAACCAGAGAGCCGTATCTCAGGGTCACAATTACATAATAAAATGCTGATATACAACTTGTCTCTTATTTACTTGAGTGTAAAGGCCCAAAAATGTTACTCCTGTGAGTGACAGGACAAGAAGTCAAAATAGAAAAAAATCTTAAGCTAGAATAGATTATATTAGCTATCTTAGAAACTAAAGAGCAAGACACAGCATCAAAAGCAGGCAGATTGCTTGTGTTTGATGTAAAGGGAACTTACATGTTGTATGTCAGGCAAAGTTAATTTGGGATGTTGGGGAGGAGCAGATAGTTAAGTACAGAGTTGAAATTGCTCTACTGAAGAGGTTTTAAACCATTGCAATTATGATACCAACAGAAATGGCACCATTTCACCAGGGATTGGAATGGAATATACCTAATTATATATGCACCTCAATTTAACAAATTTTAAACTACTTGATGTAATTATATTGAAGGTATATGAGCCATCAGTAGTACAAAGAGAGGTGTTTGGGTAAGATTTTGAGTCATTGAGTCTATAACTCACCCTCTTGTATTTTCTCTCTAGTCAGACTGCATTTGTACAACTAATAGAGATGTGACCACCCCAGTTCACCTGCAGTAACACATACACTAAGTTTTAAGAAAATTAATTCCAACTATAAGCGTACATATATTGAGATATATCAACAGCTGCAGGATGTTGAAAAGTTAGCAAATCTATCAAAAAAACTGATAGCCTCAAATAATTTATTACAAAGAAATGGCTAAATTTTAACAGATAGGCTTTCAGTTAAAAATACCAGAACACCAAACCAAGTGACAATAGCTGAATGTCTCACTGCAAGCCCAACCTGAGTTACCACTAGCTCCAGAACTGATCCTTCAGAAGTCAAATCTTGGCAAGTGGGAAAGGGGGAGAAAAGAAGAAGTCACCCACCCCTCCTCTCTGCCCATCCACGTGTATAGAGCGAATGTGATCTGCCAGGTCTGGGCTGGAGCTGAAGCAGGCATGGCAGTGGTCCCAGCAGCAGTTGTAGGCAATGCTCTTGGCAGAGGAGCCTGGAACTCCTTGGCCATTCATCATAACTGGAGTGGAACGCCCGCTGGAGATGGTGCTGTCCACGTCCATGATGGTGCTGCTGATGCTGCAGGGCAAAGAGAAAAACAGGTTGTACTGGGGGCATATGTATCTTGGGGGGTTGGTTTCAGATCTATTTAGAGAGAATAGAAAGAAAACCTTATACAAACTTAGTGTGGTTCATCAGTTAGCTGGGATACATGTAAAGGTAGGAAATAGGCACTGCTCCTGCACAGTGACACTTCTGGACACTGGCAACAAGAGATGGAAAAATTATTCCAGTCACTTGTCAGAAGATGAACTGCTGTGTATTTTTAAGCTCCACTATACAGCCACTCAAGAAAAGGTGAAAACAAACCAACAAAACCCAACAAACAGCAAAACTTTAAAAGAAAAAGGCATGCTTAGTCAGCCCAGAGCTGCATCTAACACTAGACCCCTACAAAGAATAGAGTACTGAGGTGTTACAGAAGGTCTGAGGCACTTCCACTGTCCCCAGCACATGTCCATCACATCCATGGTCTGAACTGGTGCTCCTTGTTCTGCTTTGATTTGCTGTTGGTTTCTTTCTTTAGTTTGAGTTTTCTGGTTGTTGGTGCTTTGGTTTGTTTGGTTGAGTTTGTGTGCGTTTCGTTGTCAGGTTTCTGTGTTTGTATGTTTGGGGTTTTGGAGAGGTTTTTTTTAGGGGGTGAGGAGTGGTTTTGGTTCATTTGGTTTTTTTGAAAGCCTTTCCAGGGCAGTCAGAAGATGCAGTGGGGACGTGTGGCCAGCAGGGGTCATTTGCAGCAGTCGGTCTGCTCTCTCTAGTGGAAAATACAGAGCCAACTATATATATATATATAAAAAAACCCTAATTACACACCTTTAAGAGAAGATCATTTCCGTTGAGCTCTACACAGTATTTGCAGTTCTCTAACTTGTGGCATACCCCTTTTATTCCCCACCTCTTGCACAGTTTTTACACTGAAGAATTCTTCTTTGGAAGCTGCAGGTATTCTGCATTTTTCACCTGCACTCTTTACATACCCACCTTTAGAGACACCATTATTCCCAGTCTGAAGATAACATTAGCATGTTGTTCTTTTGCTCTGAAAGCCTCTACCAGCAATTTCTGGCATTATCTGTACCCTTTTTATTCAATACTGTACTAACATTTTTTTCCTGTGATAAATGTTGGATATCACCATAGATATTTGCCTTGCTTAGTAACTTTCCCCTTCTCACCCACCATGTGGATGCCACTGCTTTGATCAATAAAAATAGCTTAGCTTGTTTAAAGAACAGATTCTCTTTAGCAATGCTTTCCAATTAAGCTTTATTTGCCACCACCCTTAGTGTGATTTGGTTTCAAACTCTGATCTGAGAGCTGTCAGCAAGGTAACATCTCTGGGATGCTGACTACCATATTCCAGTCACAGATCCCTTACAAATTAGCTTCTAACCCATTAGTTTCTATTATTAAAACTGCACAATTATTCTTAGGTCTTTGTTTTCCAAGATGAAAAGAAGTTTTGACTTTTTTTTCTTTGGTAAGAGTATAACAAATACATACACCTACATGCTACACAAACAGCACATGCCTTTCCCCTCTCCCAATTTCCAAAGTATGACTGCTATCCATGACCATCACAACAGCAGCAGCTCACAGATTTGGAGTCTAGTCCATATTGCTGCCTTGCCCAAAAGGCTTCTTTTATCTTCACCATAAACACACAAAAAAAAAAAGCAACTAGCACTGACCTGAAGCTCCCAGTGCCAGCAGCATTAAGGGCCACTTCCTACAGCTAATTTTAAGAGCAGTTTAGGATCCCTCTAGGAAGTTGTCAAAAGCTTTTCCTGCAAAATAGGTTGCAATCCAAATATTTCCACTGTGCCAGGCCCACAATAGGTGCAACTAGAGGACTGGCACCCCCTCCTTCCTCAGCTGGTAGCAAAACTCTCAAAAACACACAACTGTGTTAAGAAATTAATATTTAAAAAAATATATATATAAAAATCACAGTCTCTAATTTTACAGCCTAAAGAAGGCAAATAAGCTCTTGAGGTTTTTGTTGTTGTTTTGCTTGTTGTTGTTTGGGGTTTGTGTTTTTAATATATTCTAGCTGTAGAAAATTTGTTTTTGGAGAAGAATGCATAAAAGTAAACTAGTAGAACTGATCCAAAGTTATCCTGATAAGTAGGGTATTAATGACATGAGAAACCATTAACACTCAGAAAGCTCAATTAGGTATAATAGAGCCAAAGCAAGCAAACATTTAAACTAATAGCCTAAGTGTTTGCTAAGGGCAAACAGATTAAACTTGCATATATGATATGAAAATGTACTATCAGACGAACTGGAATTAAAAAAAAAAATGCTGTGCACAGCACTTAAACCAAATAGTAGAATGTAGAATTTATTGGGAATTGAGAATGAAGTGCCACACTGGACTGTGACTCTACCATCTATTCAAGATACAGACTAAAAATGGGGGGGGAAATGTAACTCATTCAGTGGAGTGACAGATCAGCATTGCAAGAGGGAACACCTTTCTTTGAGGTTGAAGAACTTCATGCAAGACATTAAAGAGCACAGAGAGGTGTTAGAGAAACACTAGAGAAACTGCTTATGAAACCAAAGAGGCAGGAGTTGAACAACAAGAGAAAACTCTTTTCTGCTGGTTCTCCTGATAAGCTCTGTCAAAAAGCAAGGAACTGGCTGCCTTGCCACCTGCCTTCCCTTGAAATAATCCAGTCAATAAAAATGAAATTATTTTTTCCTCTTCTGTCTCTCAGGTGATGAGGCAGCTCACAGTAATGAGAGCCAAGAACTTGTTTCCATCTTTCTCACCAAGGAAAAGAGGTAAAGGCTGCAAAGGAAAGCAGTGCAAGACCAGCATCAGCTTTCTTCTCTGGCCAGGGCCCTGTACAGCTCAAGCATGTGTACATTTTCTCCAGTCTCAGTTAGTTTTCCTAGTCTCCACACTGAGAAAAATCTCAGGCAGCTTTTCAGAGGAACATTTGGAGTATCTATAGCAGCAGAGAAGACTCTGCCTATGTCAAGATGCAGCAGAAAGATGATTGCTTCACAGTAGGAGATGTGGCTCCTAACTTTTGTTAGACCTGCTCATTCACCCACTTGTGCTTCCTGGGATTTCAGCAAGGACAGGACATGGAAATGGGGCAAACCATGTGCACACACTTCTACCACCTACCCAGTGCCTCCTCTCCTTGGGTCAAGAAAAGATTCAACTCAGCTCAAGAAGGGCTGGGCTATGAAAATAGCATCTGCCTATTTTTCAACCTATGAATGGGCTTTTGAATCCAAGCTGACTTTCAATCTGCTTGGGAAGCTTCAAGAAAGGGTAAAGTTCCTTCACCAAGGGAAGGTAGTACTGGAAATTACAACCTTGTGCTTTCTCATCTGAAACCCACAAAGCCTGTGAGTGGGAAAGTGCCGAGGTGCAGCAAACAACAAAGCAAGAAAAACAGGTAACAAAACAAAGACATTGAGACAAATTTTTGACTAAACAAGTTAAAGCAAGTTTTTCTCCTTTTTTTTTTCCTAAGCCTTTTATTTTTTCCTGCAGCCAGGAGGTTTGTTTTAAGTCCTGACTGACACTATCAAAGCAGAATGACACAAGTAGAACTTAAGAGCTTGTGGCATTCCCCTCTTGCCAGTGACAGGCAGCTCTGGGTTTCCAGCTCCATTGTCATGGATCTATAGACCATGGCCTGATGAAGAACATTAGACAGTGAAGTTTCAGAGAGTTCAGCTCAGGGGTCATCCCAGACAATAGAGCATCAAAAACAGTCCCTGCTGGAGAGAGTCTGCACACACAATAGCTGTTTTTAAGCACCACCATTCAAAAGGCTGACTAATTACTAAAATTTAAAACTGTTACAGCAAGCTGATGTTATTCCTGCTTTCATCCTCAGCCAAACACCAGAATCAACTTGAAGGAAAAATTACAGCTCTGGAGGCAAGAGCCTGTCTAAAATACCTCACTAAACCCACGCCTCATTTCATCCAGTCTGCAAACACCTTCTCACAACTGTCACACCTTTTCCCACCTCCTACATTTTTTTTTCCCCCTCTCCCAAAAGATAAACAGCTTTGGAATGATGCTGCAGAACAGTGTATTAATTAAGCAACAACATTAATGCAAACTTAAACAGAGGAATCATTACCTCAAGGGCACTGTTTTGAGTCTTATTTTTACCTGGACCTACCTTCTATGGAGCTAGAAATAACATGACTTCAGAATCAAGATGGTTAAGAGATTTCCCAGATTGTTATAGGGGTTGGAAGGGACCTAGATCATCATCTAGTCCAACCCCTCTGCTAGAGCAGGGGCACCTAGACCAAGTCAATTTAAGCATCACTTCTCTGTTAAACCTGCACAATCTAGATGCATTTATGAATCAAATTAATTTAGCTGGTTAAATCCAGTCCAAAATGCATTTTCAAGTAATCCTGACATTGAAATAAATAAATATTGTAAGTCCTGGATTTTTCTGTAAGGATCTGAACAAAATTAAGCCATTGTGGAGTCATGTAAATACAAATATGTTCTATGAAAAAAAAAAAAAATCAATCCAAATTATTCCCAATTTAAAATGCAAATATCAAACCACATATTTTACCACGTGTGCATTTGGGCACTGATTGCTATGTACAGTTAAATGTGAATGAAAATATACCAAGTGATTGAATGCATTAAAGAAAATGGCCTACCACACACCATTCCTGACACATGCTTGGCTCTCCAAGGACTTCCATTTCCTCACTGCTGCAAGTAATCCCTTCCATTGAATTAATGAATGGAATGCCCCAAATTTTTTCATTCCCTTTTTTTTTTTTTTGTTAATCTTACAGAACAACTGATAGTAAGAGTCCAGAAGGAAAAATCAACAAAAACACAGAAGAGCAGCATCATTTCATTTTTACTTTCCAGGAACCCCCATTAGCAAGTGTCCACTTGAAATAATAGTGGAGGCAGGCAGGGAACACATGCACAAAAGCCCAATCAATTTGTTATTCTGCTTTTAATGTCTGCAAAACATAGTCCCTCTAGACCTCAACTGAAGTAACCTTCCCCGAGGCAAAATGCAGAGCTAACAGATGGGCCTTACACCGTGCCCTTGAGGGTCAGCAAGCACTGCTTCAGGCTGATCAACAGGAGCTCCTTTCAGTTACAGCACCTCCACCCTGCTCAGCTTCCAGGCTTCATTTGGTGCATAAACCAAACCAAACCAGGCAGAGATTTCAGGGATCACACCCCCTGGGGTCACTGAAACCAACCGTGAGGAGCTGGGGAGCTGCACCACACTACTTCAGCTCTGGAATCCTCCCAAACAGCTGAAATATACAGTGTCATCCATTCTAAAGCATTAAACCCACAGAAGACTGACTAGGTGAAAAGCAGAATTAACAATCAAGAATCCCAATGCTGCAAACCCCACACAAATGGGGTAATCACAGTCATTTCTTACAGCAACTTCAAGGGGAAAAACCTAGAATCCCACAGAAAGGCTTTTACTATATGGAAAAATAAATCACAACTAGGTACTAATCCCAAAAGAAAACAGCATCAATTGCAAACATTCAATTACAAACACCAAGTTGAAACAGAACAAAACACTTGAGGGAGGGGAAATGTGTATATATATACATATATATATATACACACACATATATACATTCCTACTGACATGCTGCAGCACCTCGTTATTTGCATTTCACTAGGAAAATAAAGTGAAAATAAAAACTGCACAAGTTTCCCTATTATTCTATTAATTTCCAAGACAAGGGGTGGAAAACCAGCTCTGGCCAATGGACTAGATCCACGAGAACAGACCACCTAGCAGCTTTACAGTTTGTTGAGGCTGCTGAATTGAAAGTGATTTACACTCACTAATTCCTCATGAAATGAATGGTCAAGCAAAGACAAACCCTCACAAAGATTGAAAAAGATAAAATGCTCAACCCTGAGCTCCCATCACTGAGCAGAATCTACTCCATCCTAAGAATTGTATGAATCTTTTATATAGTATCTCCATCACTTCCAAACACTACATCCTCTCCAAGCAGCATGACATGTTTAACTTTCATTTATGTTCCACCCAGCAATATGAACTGCAGACCAAGGCTGTTAAAAACTGAAGCAGGTCAAACATTTGTTTCTAAAAGCCAACAATTTCAGTGGTAAAACTGAACAATTGATTAATAACAGAAATGGCTACACTGGCTCCTAAATGAAAGCAGAGGATGAATCAATTCCTAGGTTTCTGTACTAAGATTGAAGCTTGGCGGGCCCCCAGTGAATATTAAACAAACTTTAATGCCAAACTCTTATGAAGTTCCTATCAGAACATCAGGGTACCAGTGTGCAATAAAATGAAATGCTCAAGGCAACCATACAAAGGTTTCCAACTGATGTAAATTAATCTTTGCTTTATTTTCTCCAAGTGATTGTGCCAATTCAAAACTGAGATCCAAACAGGTCTGAAGAAAAATGAAGAGTTCACAAAAGAAAAAACACTCCTATGAGCCAGTAACTGCAGAGAAGTTTAATGTTTTCCTGATCTTTTTTTGTTCCTTTCTCCATCCTTGGGGAATTTGGTATTTTAGGATACATCTACACTGGTAACAGATATACTCCTACTACTAAATTTCCATGATTATTTTAATTCCCCAAATCAAACATTTCTGTTCTGCAAGCAAAACAGTCTGCCTTATTTTACTGGATGTAGTTTGTGGCAGTATCTTTTCATCTAACCAGCAAGTAATCCAGAGAGAATCTTCAAAACAGAAAATAACTTCAGCTACCCATATTTCTAGGGGTGTCAGGTTTGATGTTTTGGCTTTTTGAGCTTTTTTTTTGTTTGGTTTGGGGTTTGTTTTTGTTTCATTATGGGATTTTAAAACCATTTTCCTGAGGAAAAAAAACCAAACCAAACATTCATCTTTAATGTAAATAGAAAATATCCAGAATAATTTCATTACTGATAGTGAACAACCTCAGCCTGAGACTAGAAACCCAGAAGATGACAGAAAAAGCTCCTCAAGAGAGAAATTGAAGGAACTTAGAATAACAAACAGGCACAGGAAAGAAAACAAGCCTGAGAAAGTGTGTTATGAATCACCACCTCTCCAGAGCCCTCTCCACTCTCCTGGATCACTTACTTTGATTATTTAGATTGTTAACCCCAGAATATCTGGGTTCATAATATTTGTCTAGCACAAAGGCAGGTTTTGGGAACCACCACAATAATCTCTTTGGAAACTCAGGAAGCAGCAACAACTGGTTTGTCATTTTCATTTTTACTGATAAAACAGTGGTTACTAGCTCAGCTTAAGAAGAGCACAGAAGAAACAGACTCAGTCACTGAAGAACTGCCAGAACTAATAATATTCTTTTTTTAAATCATGTTTTCCATCCCAAGAACTATGATCAGTGTGAAGTGAACAGCTTTCAGGCACAGGATGAAGGAAATTTCACCCAGCAGAACTACTGCCCTCCCATCCCCTCATCTTCAGGATACTATCTTCCACCCCACCCTGAACACAAAACTCAGAAAACAAGCAGAAAACTATTTTAAAAAATTAAATATAGTGAATAGTTGCTTCTTCAAGTACTAACCAGGCATCAAAAGAAGAGAAACCAGCCAAGTAAAATTCCACTAAAGTGACTGAATTCACAACAGAAAGATCATACATTAAGTGCTGATTCCTCTTCTGGACACTGAATCAGTACCTGTACCAACTGTTTCATCTATAACTTGGCATGAAAGTTAGCCTAAGGAAGCCTACTTAAAAACATGCCCAAGAAGTTTGATTTCTAATGTAAAAAAAAAAAAAAAAAAAGGTTTACATTTCTCTGCTTACTGTGTATATAATGAAAATATTTTCTTTGCACCTTTTAGATTTTTTTTCTTGTATTTGAAATCCAAGTTGTGATTACAGCATCATCAACTGCAATGATAAAAATAATCACTGCAATTTTACAGTGGAACTAGCAACTTGTACAAGATACTACATGGTAGAATATTAAGAGCTGAAATAAGAATACAGCATGAAGAATTTCTCCTTGTTTAGGTATATTTAATAAATAATACTAACACTGTATGTGTCAATAATCTTGTCTTTTGCAAGTGGATTTAGGTTGTTCATTTTCCTCCCTCTGACATGACATAAGCTATTTTCATTGCAGTGCTTCTCTACTGCACATCAGGATCACAACAGAACTTTCATTATCATCAAGACCTGTTTTCTATCCCTACCAATTATCTTTGCACATGCCTTCAGTAACCCTCTGTTAAAGAAAGCATAACTTCAGTGTCAGCAAATGAAGTTTGGCAAAAGATATTTAAGATCTTAAATTCTAGTATAAAGAAGAAAATGAGATATGGGAAAAGAAATGACAGGTTTTGGGGTCGTAGTTTGGTTTTTTGCATTTTTCCACCACAAAAGGGAAAAAGTACAGCAGAGAAAGTGCACATTTTCCCCAACTGCTCAGTGCTTTCTAGTTTTTGCAAAATCACAAATTATGCACCTCACAAAACCAATGATAGTAGCAAACACAGAAAATGAAACAGATATATTCCTTGTTAAAACCAATTTATTTGAAGACTTTCCATTTCTAATCATGAATAACTCTGAACACAACACATACTTTGTTATCAAAAGGAACCAGTTTATAGTTAGATAACAAACCAGAGAAACTTGTACCTCAAAGAATCTTTCCAAAACAACCACTTTTGTTTTTCTACAAATGATGACACCCTATGTTTTTCATAGCAGCTGGAGGAGTGGATAAAACTCACTGTTCACACACAAGACTGACTTTCTCCATTCTCTTCTGCACAAGTTCCCTGGTGAGAATATTCCCATTTTTCAAGGGCTCAGTACAATTGCTTTGCCCCTTTACAGCAGAAGTTTTCTGTGTCTTACACCTCCCCCTTGCCAGAAATTTATTCCCATCTCCAACACTCCACCTGCCCCCTCCTAGCCCATGTCCCCACTTTGCAGAGGGCTTTACAACTAGCCCAACAGCCCAGGGTCTAGGTGTACTCCACATCTCCTTTCCCCACCACTAGTCTCTAATTGGAGAGTGCTTTTCAAGAAAGAGGCTGGAAAGCTGTGTAGGAGTGACTATGGTAAAATATTTCCACTGCATCATCCAAAAAAAAGTTCAGTTTTATCTGTGACCAACTGCAGAAAGGCATAATGTTGAGCTCTGCCAAGAAGATGCTCAGGCTGCACGTAACACTCTGCTTAGCTTCACTAGAGAGAGGGAAAAAGGAACAGACCCAGACAGTGCTTCAAACTAGGAAATTCCCTGAAAAAAACACCAAAAAACACACTGAGATGTTAACCAGAGTTAATGATGTCACAAACTTCAACCAAATGCACGTAGGCCTCTGTGGATGGAGAAATCCGAGATAAAAGCAATACCATTTCTCCCTTGCTCTGAAGGGAAAAATGTTTTTTCTCTAATTCTCTGAAGTATATTTACTTTTTACTACAATAACAGCTTATTATACCAAGCTCTTTCATCTAGTTCACAAAAAGACCTCATGTTAACCACTCAATTATCCCAACCAACAGCTTTAGTAATAAAAGATACTCACCATAGAAAATATCTTGGCTGTTTTGTTTTCACATCAAAAGCTATTTTCTTCAGTGCCAGAAAGGCCTGAATATAACCATTACAGAAAAAAAAAAGGGGGGTTATTTTGCAATTTGAAAGCAAAACAACACAGCAACAATAAATGCAATCAGAAAACCCTGAAAATACATTTTCCAGCTGAATTTGGGAAAGTCAGGTAATCTGTAGAGCCCACTGACACGTCAAGATTACACACACTCTAAAAAAAAGTTTAATGACTTAACCACCTTGCCACAAGTGTTAATGAATGATTCCTGATTTCCTGGGTAGGAACAAGTGAGTGTGCAGCAAAGAGCAGCCTGAAGCACTTTAAACCTGCTCACATGGATGCACCAAGCATACCTATTAGTACCATATGCCTTCATGATTCTAGTTCTGATTTACTGTTCTGCCCTCAGAAACATTACTCATACAATTCACATGGTGCTGCCTACTCTTAAAAGTTTAAAAAATAAAGACTAGATTTTTATATTTTTTATATGATGTTTATTTTTATATTTAAGCTTTTAAATCATTAATATTTTTAAATCAGCACACATAGTAAAGGTTGAGATGCCCTTCGTTTTAAACAAGGGGAAAAACACTCCATCTAGATCCTGGATTCTTCATGACTAAAGCCCTCCTCTTTCAACTTTTCAGTTGTTTCACTTGATAAAATGAACAAACCAAGTATTTGTTAGCAAAAACTCTTCTGAAATGTCTGCTTTCAAAACCCCAAAATTAGGCAGGAACACAGTAATAATATTTCTGTAAGTGCTCTCCAAGTCTAACAGGGTTAAGATAGCTAGAAGTTTTCTTATTATTTACTGTGCCTTGAGCTAGTCCATCCCAATAACCAATTCTGTTCCTATTCACTACTGTCACTCATCAGTAAACATGAAAAGGCTCAAAAAAAAGAAAAAAAAAAAGCAAGGCTCACAAGTTACATGAAAATTGCCTGCTCTGTGAAAAAGATGGGCATTAATTAGTGTTGTGCCTGAGGGAAAGATTACTACACAGGTCCAGAGACAACCTGTTACATTTGGCCTACCAGCTAGTCAATCAGCACTTAAATGTCACCAAAACAGACCAAAAAAAACCCCAAAAATCTGTTTTTTTCAGTGCTTCTTACCTAGTCAGTAAGAGGAGGGAACAAAGGATAAACTGATGAGGGAAAAAGCCCTTCACATAGCTTTCCTCATACTTCTGCAAAACATGTTCTTGTAATTGCAAGATCTTCCACTGTTCTCTAAATAAAGAGCATTTTGGTAATGAAACTAATGCAGATTTAAATATACTTCCATCATAAACTTGCCAGCAAACAACGTTCTGATTATTTTTGTAGCCTAGCACTAAATATTTGTAAATAAAGACTGTAGTTCAGCAGTAACATCAGTGAGCTGCAGAGGCATCTTCCTGCATTCAGAGCAGCTGATTTGTCCCCCAAACCACACATCTCCTTAGGCACAGCTTCAGTACCTGGGGCAAAAGCTAAACTCAGTTACTGGGTTAACAAACATCAAATTAGCACAATTTGCAGAAAAAACCTGGGCTGATTACAGATAAGGAGATGCCTCCCAGCATCTTGGGATTTGCTTTTGGGTTTCTGGGGGGGAAGAGAAGTACAGCACAAAGTCTGTCTACATGCACAGAAAACATCTGGCTTAAAAAGTCACCCTGAGTTTCAAGACACCAATATTCAACATCCCACTTGTTTCTTGTGTTGTTCTAAATACATTTCCTCCACTAATGCCCCAAATGATTTCTCCTATTAGCAGATAGTCTCAATATACATTCCAAATATTAGTAATAAAAGCTCCTGAACAGCAATTCCTGTTTGGATCATATGTAAGATTTATGACAGGAGTCCAGCTAGTCTACCTGTACTTTTGTATTTGATGATGCTCCTCCAAAAACCAGAGAGCACACTGATAATTATGGAGAATGATAATTCCATAATTTCCCTGTACACAGGGAAACCAGAATTTGATCAGTCGTGGAATTCAGGCTCTCACCACACCCTCTTATTTATTCAAATGTGCAAAAGAGGAAACAAGAAGAAAAAAAATCCCAAGCTTAAGGGCATGATTTGAATGTTACCAAAGCTGCCTAGAGCAGGAGAATCTTTACCAAGTATCTATCAAACAGCTCTTTTTCCTCCCCGATTCAACAAGCAGGCTTTGAAATGACAGCACAAAATTCCCTCCCAGCACCCTGAGTTTTCAGCTTTGCTGTTCAAGAGCAAACTTTGCAAAGCTTAAAAACAAAGCACAGCCACCACACACAAGAAGTCCCTCTCCCTCGACTGAATCTGTGCCAGTGCTGCTTGAAAAAACAAGGACAAGTACAGGAGCAGATGTAACTGTGTGACTACAGCAGGAGAACCATGAGAACGAGCAAGGCATGACACTGTAGTTCCAGAAAAACCCTGCAAGTTATTTCTGTTAGTTCCTCAACACACAAGTTGTCATCCCCTCAAGAGAAGATCAGGATCAGCTGGAGATTTTGATTGTAAGATGTGATGAAAAACAAGCAAGCATTACCTTAAATCTCCATTATGTATATGTTGCTTTTTTCCAGGTCTACCCCCACACTTAGGCAATTTCACATGAAATCTCAGCTTTAGAAAAAGCAAAACAAAGCAAACAAAACCCCAACACCCACCCCACCCTCCCTCTCCATCTTGCACAAGTTTGAAACAAAATGTGACTCCTACGTGTCTCGGAAACCAAAGAAAAGATTTTTTTTTCTCTCTCATCTTTCAGACTTTCAGGCCAATTATTAAATGGTTTTGGGGAACTGACTCATAAGTTTTGTTTGTTTGTTTGCTCCTAATACTTGAGGTTAGAACTAGTGATGCCCCCTTTCTGAAATATGGGTATTTCACAGAATCTAACTGCTATTCACAGTACCTTTCTGGATCAAACCATGTCACACAACAATGAAACTATCCTCAGGTACAAACACAATTCCAATTGTTATTCAGCTGATACTTTTTAATGCTAAACTGAAAAAAAAATAAAAACAAAAATCACAAGTTTCTCAACCTGTTTGAAAGGACCGATCAGTAAAGGCACCTACAGCGTTTTAAGACTGCTCACACTCATTTTTCAACCTCTTTTCAGTCTGTCAGTCAAACGGTGGCACACAGCATCCAAGAAAGCTGCCACACAAGCAGTGCTTTTCGAAATGCTTCACTTAGTAGACTAAACCAGAGCTGAAAGGCAGAATTCAACCATATGGGAGAACATGGCTGTGCCTTTCCACAAGAATCAAGCTAAAGTCTTGGCAAAACGAGACGCATACCTTCAACGTACAAAAAAATCCCAGAAATAAAGCTTCTATTTACTACTACAGAGCTCATCCATCGACTCTGAGCCTCAAATTACCCTGCCTCGTTTAATACTGTGTGGGCCTATTACTTGTGCACGCCTAATATGGAAAGGCTGGTCTCCTTTTCGATGCAGTAAACTAGATTATTTTTTTTCTTTTGCTTGAAGGGGCTACCGCTTCAGATTTCTGCCTCTGGTGCGGGTGCTGGTAAAACCGCATCCATGGATGATTTCCCCATCCTGAAGCTTCCACACGCCCCGCCCGGGCGTTAGCACAAGACGCAAGCCGAAAGAACCCCCAAAAGCACCATCTGAAAGAAATCAGCGGCTTCTGAGGCAAGAGGCAACCGAACATCAGCAGAACAGCCAGCGCCCCACGCTCAGACCGCTGCGGGGCTCTTCAGAAAACGCCTAACGGTGATGGCTGCGGCTCTAGCAGCCCCCACACACAATCTGCCGCCCGGCGCCGGGCCCGAGGGGTAATCCCCATCCTCCAAAAGGTTTTGGGAGAGGGGCCAGGAGGAGCAGAAGCCTCGGCGGCGGGCTCGCCGCGCTGCCGCAGGCCGCCCCCCTCCCCCGCCCCGCCCGGCACAAGTTGGCCGGAGAAACCTGTGGCTGCCCCCGCCGCCCTGACAGCCGGGAGGGGGAGAGGGGCGGCCGCAGCCCGACACTGAGGCCCCGCGGCTGCTGCGGGGCGGGACGGGGAGGCCCCCGGCGCGGCGAGGCTGGGAGGGAGCGGCCATGGTGCCCGCCGGCCCCGGGACCCGAGGGGATCCCCCCCCCCCGCTCCGGGCCCCGCTCCCGCAGAATAGCGCAGGAGACGCGGGGACGGGCCGAGCACTGACCTGTCTTCC
>JANHGL010023299.1:86437-127511 GCA_024611195.1 Ceyx melanurus | reverse complement strand
AAACTATGATAAATAATAAAATAAATAATAAATAGATACTAAAATATGATTTATAAATGAATATATATAAAGTTATAAGTGAAATATATAAAGTTATACCAATTCTTCTCTGAAAAACATGATCTGTACATTGAATACGTAAGATTTAATATCAAATGTTAAAATATACAACTTTTTTTTTTTTTGTAGAATGAATTGTCACACCTAGTGTCAGCAATCAATACAGAAGCATAATCAATAAGCAAGGCACCTTCATGCCTGGCCCAAACACCATGATTAAGATTGCATGTTTGTTCTTTCACAGCTACTTGTCTGGAAGGATATTTATCTCATTTCTGTTTCAGAGTCTGCATTCAGGGCTGCAGGAACAGAGCATGCATGTGGAATTTTTCAGTAGGAGGACAGGGTAACAGGAAGGGTTCTCTTGGGTTACTCCAAATGGCCACTCTGCATCATATTGCAAAGAACTAAACAACTCCATGTACCTGTGTGTGAAGAAGAAGGAACAGAACATGCCCAGGCTGTGCTGTGGACAGCTGGAGTTGTTGGCAGGACCCAAAGGGAAGGGAAACTGATGAAACTGGGGACAGGGGATGCCTCTGAAAGTTGCAGCTGTTCTGGTCCCCCCATGGTGTTCTCTGCTAGTCATTGACATGATGACATCACTTCATGCTTCATGATCACAGTGTGGATGTGGCATGGGGTGCCTGTGGGATGCCAGGAGGCTCTTGAGGCATGTATCTCACTGTTGGTGTGCTGTGCTGGTCAGACCAGTAGATAAGAAGACTGGACATTGTGCCTGGGCCATGGGAAATTCTCTGTGTCAGCTCATTCTGTCTACACCACACTTGTCCAACAAAGTCTCCTCCTAGTTTTTTTTTTTTCACTGGGCATTGTTCTCAGGGCACTCCTGAGTCCATTTCCTGATGAAAGCAGTGAGGATGGTCAGGAATTTTGGTACCAAAGGATTGGACAGCTAAAGAAGTAAGTTAGGTGGTGGTGCCAGGGCTGGTGAGGGGCTGCAGAGGTGTCTGTGAGGAGAGGCAAAGACTGCCCTGTGCACGACACAGAACCAGGAAGAACCAGTGGAGCAACTGCAGGATGTAGCTGAATCTATTTTAATTTATAGTACATTAATTTTCCCCAAGATAAATGTTTTGTCTGTGATAAGTGGTAAGCAATGTCTTTGTCTTTATATCAACTTAAGAGGTTTAAGAGTTGTGGATCCATTATCCCTTGACTAATTTTTCTAATTAGTGAAAATGGGAAATAAACACAATGAAGATGAGAAAGGGGTGACTGACTAGTCTAATAGACTTTTCCACTTTCCCCAGTGGAATAACCAGCTTTGGACAAGGCTTTTGGATGTGCAGACAGTAAAAATGTGTATTTGTTGTAAAGGTAGAAAAACTATGAAAAAAAAACCAAAACCTTTTGTTTGTTTCTTTGTTTGAATACACAATTGGACTGCACGATTGAATGCACAATTCACCATCAAATTAATCTCTTAAAAAGTGTTAATGTGACCGTTTAGGACAGCAGAGGGGACAGCTCAGTGGAGCACAGATAGTGAAGCAAGGTCTAATGAAATGTGACCCTCTAGGGTAAAATCTGGCAAGGAAACAGCACCTATCATTGTAACCCAAACAGCCATATGAGTCACTCTCCAGTCTTTGTGGATGGATAGTAGTGTCTAGATAAAAGCTGAGAAAAATAGTAAGGAAGTGAGAAAAAGAGAAGGGATATGGACTGTCTTCTCTTGGGGGTTAGCTTGTCAGTTATTAGAACTCTGTAGAACTGCAGAGAGTGGAGATGGAGTCAGAGACAAAGAGAAGAAGGGAAGAAAGTGAAGGAGAGAGAAGGATTTTGCATCTAAATAGTATTTTCAAGCTGTGTTTGAAAAAAGCCAGACTTCCAGTCTCTACTACCCTTGGACATGGCTGCTTACCAATGAATTCCAGTTAGAAGGCACTTCTCATGCTCACTGAAGGCAAAATTCTGCTGGTAAAATCATGAATAAAATGTTCTCAGTATTCCTTAAATCCTGTTTTAAGAAGGCTACATCCTTCTATATATTCCAGCTTCTATATTCTACTTCTATATATTTCAGGCCAACGTTTGGAGTCCTGCACCCAATGAAATGAAACCTTTCTAAAATAGCTCCTTTTCTGAAGGACTATATGAATTTAAAAGCAAGTCCTGAGGTTGGCCTGTGTTTGTTGGGTGAGTTGAAATGACAGCTCTTGCAGGTTGCAACAGGAGTCACTGCCAGGAAAATGAAGCATCACAAATGCAGCAAGTGCTTCCTCACCATATCTAAGAAGAATGATGGCTTTTCAAATGCAAAAAGTAAAACAAAAGCTTTGACAATTAAATAATTCATGTTAATGCATAGTTTTTTTCTGAGATAATTTCATCTCTCTGCAGTGAAATATCGGAGCCTTGTAACACTGCAATTCATTTCCCTTTATTTAAGCAGAGGCTGCAGTTGGAGATTTACAGTTCCTCTCTGTTCAAAGAAGTCGTGGGAATTTTTGGAACTATGGGCTGCTACAATCACAGACAAAAGGCATTCTAAAATCTGTTGTATTTTAACTGAATGCCGAAATAAGTGCTGACCTAGTAGCCACACGTATCCATCAATCTTGTGAAACCCACTACAGATGGTTAATACTTCCTAAAAATGTATTGTAAAGCCTCAAGTCCTTGTAGGAGATTTTTTTTTCCCAGCTATCATATGGTACAGGACTATATAGACCAGACAAAATTGGTCCTGAACTTAAAAGTAAGACCTAAAGCCTAGAGTAGATTATGCAGTATAAGAGAATTCATTCAGCTTCTCCATAAAAAAACTATCACACTGCTACCTGCCTCCAAAATATTCCAGAGCCTTTTGCAGTATCAGTGTCAAAAACTGTTGTGCCAAATTCCCTCACAGATACACCCATAACACAAAACTGATTTCAGAGTGTTTGCCCATGTGTAAATGAGAAAGTGATGTGATGTTGGCTGCAACTGAATCTCACAGAGTCAAATGACTCTCCCTTCTCCATTTGAATCTCAAGGTTGATGCTCTGAATTATTTTTCAGTGGTGATTCAAACAGCAGAGCTACTTGGAGGAAAAGAAATTATAAGCATTAATTCTATTTGTCTCAACTGCTAGAAAGAGAAGGAATAAAGCAGTGATTGGTAGTCTGTTTTGTAGACAAATGGTGAAAAATAGACAAACAGTGGAATTAACCTAGGGATGCTGGATATACTTTATACATTCTATATTGCTCTCAGGAAGCTTAATACCTCTAGTACTGGTAATTTCTAATTATTATACTTTTTTTTGGTGTGTTATTTCTCTTTCCTTGATAGCAGATCAATTTAAAGGGGGAAAATACACCTAGTAGTTCCCTGAACATCTTTTTTTTTTGTTATGCTGTTGCTTTAAGTATAGCCAAGCTGGTTTTGAACCAACCACACATTCACTTCTGAGTTGGAGCACAAGTTGGGATGACAACAGCCATTGTATGCTCTGAAGTGCATGGTTGTGCTGAAACACCAATTCTTTCTAGGCAAACGTTTGGGAAGTCTCTCAGAATATTCTCTGTGGATTTTTCTTCCAGAAGGTGCTGTGCTCTTATGTGTGGTCCAGGTCCTTTAGATAGCAGTGGACAACATCCACACAGCCCCACTCCACTTAGGGAGGGACATCTGTGAATACTTTAAATATGCCACATCTATGGTTCCAGGTAGGAAATAAAATCATTTGTGCTTGCAGCATTAAATACTAATACTAATAGAAGTTACTAATCCTAACTTCAACAGTAAGTATCTATTCCCTTCACTTAATTGTCTGACAAACATAATTTTCTTTGGTGTGTTCCTACTCCTAGTGCAGTGAAACAGTTTCATAGAGAGTTCCTGCCTTTCAGTAAATATATATTTATTTGGGCAGGCCTGTGACAGAAAACTATCTACTCTCCATGTTTTTCCTAGGAGAACCTGTGTCATGCCACAAATTACTGGAAGTTGAAAATATCATACTTTCATAATGTGAAGAAATATGATCTGTTTCTAGCTGCAGAAGAATTCTAAATGGAGAGACTTTTGACCAAAGTCTGTTCTCTAGACTCACACTGTAAAGAACAGGATTCCTGAGGGCTGCTCTTATCAGTGAAGACTGAAGCAAAGAAGGAATTCAGGAACTGTGCCCTCTCTGCATCTTCCTTTACCAGGGCTCCCAAGTCATCCAGGAGGCCTGAAACAATTTGTGGGCTAACTTACAAAACAGAAGTTTACCAAAGTCAAAGCTTTTTGTCTTTTCTGAAATGGAATGATGAGACAATAAGCTATTTTGCCAATTAAGGGCTGTTTTAAGGAACCTGACTGAACTCACAGCTACAGCAGAGCTCTGGTGTGATTTGCATTCACAGTTTGCCACAGATCAGCCTGGGTAAGACATCTGGGTGATACAGACACTCCTGCAGGATGACCAGGAGTGAAGGAACTGGGTGAGAGTCTGCAAGTGCTTTCTTTAGGTCATATAAACTGCAAGAGATAGAAGCACTAACTCGTGTATCTGAGAAAACTTGATGTGAGAAAAATAAGACCTTTTCATTTCTTGAATTCAGTGACTCAGAGCACGCAGAAGAGAACTGACAGAGATAAGAAAATCTTTTGCTAAAGGAAATATCTAAGTGGTTTTTTCTGCTCTCTGACAAACAGAGAGTTCACTATCAAAAAAAAATTCTTACATTTTCTGAGATGAGAACTATGCTAGGAAATGGAAAAGATAAAGAGAGGACAATTTCACAAAAAAAGAAAGAGAAAGTGTATAACCAAGAAAAACAATGAAAAATCATTCTCACATAAGCAAAAAACACCACCCCACAAAACCCAAGCTACTATTTTTATTCATGATAAACTATAAAAGATGACAGTGGAACAGTGACAGATTCCAGAACTAAACTAAAACTTCTTAATGATAATAATGCTGCAGAGTAGTGGGAAGGAAAAGATACTGCCACACAGATACAGGGATGTTTCTTCCTTCCAGTGCTCTTGGGTCTGGAGGAAAACTTTAACACTCTGCCACTTAGCAACTTTTAGATCTGATCTTTCATTGCTTACAATGGCATCATCATTACAAACAGGGGGCTTATTTCCTATCCTGCCATCAATGCAACTCAGAAGTGACTTCAGTCGACTGAATTACACTACAGTAAACTCAGCTTGAGATCAGAATCCTGCCCTATTTCATTAGACTGATGTTATAACACTTAAGGAGTTTATTAAAAGCAGAATGTGGAAAACATAAGCATACAAAAAGTTACATACATCTGCAAGTTTTGCCTTAATGCCCATAATAATTTTTAGCATTCCCATTAGAATTCATTTTTCAATACCAAAATTACACGCCATGCTGTGAAAATAGATCTACTATCTCAATAGCATTGCCTTTCAAATAAGCCAAGAAAAGTGGATAATTATTATGTTACAAACAAACTTAGAAGGCTGGTGACTCAACTGTCATGTGTTTGAGTTTACTTTGCAAGGAACTGTGTGATTGAAGGCACAGGAAATTCTGTGACTGACACCAATAATCAAGCTCAGTGTCTCACTGTGAATTTCCCTAGAACACTGGCAATTATTTATTTGGTTTATTTTTTTTTTCTTTTTCTTTATATTCATGTATTAAGTGCAAAATGCCTCTACTTTTAATGTGAAGTAAAATACATATATTCCTGGTGGCATTTCTTACATATGCCAGGATGGAAAAAGGCAGAGCTGCCTCCTCTGCTCCCCCTTTGTGTTCACAGTCTCTTCCTGGCCTGCAGACTTTGGTTTGCCTCAAAGTACCAACCCATTTGAAGGTCAGAAGTACAATATTTGCACAGTGATCATCAAACTTCAGATGACCAAAACTGTTCAAAAGACAGAAAAGAAACTTATCTATAAAAAAAACCCTGCTTCAGTCACTGCCTGAAACTCAGAAGTCCATTGCTTCCTATGGTCCAAAGCTACTTCCTTTGTGTTCTCTCTAATTCTCTTGTCATTATAGCTCCTAGATATAAGGTGTTTTGACTTGAGAAGCAGACATATCTCCCTGAAGCTGCCAGTGGTGTCCTGGGCTGCAGCAAAAGGTGCATGGCCAGAAGGTTGAGGGAGGTCATTCTGTCCCTCTGCTCTGCTCTTGTGACACCCCAATATATATGATATAAACTTAAGTGATGATTGATAAGATTAAATATGATTATTAAATATGATTATATTATTAAATATGATTTATTAAGATTGATAAACTTAAGTTCTTGATTCTCAGCCGTAAATTTCTTGTGCTTTTCCAGCAGCTGATTCTTAAATCCCTGCCTTTATACATGCTCCCTCCTGTAAGCAATTGCTTCTTAGTTGAGACCTGGGGGGGACTGTACCTAGCTCATGGCATCAGTGTTGAAATTACTTTGATATCAAATGCTTCAACCTAGGATGTTGTCAGTGAGAACAAACCAGGTTGGATTTTTTCAGTTCCTAGCTTTTAGGGAAAACCAAAGTCACATTACTTTGAATCAATACTGCATTTATTTATTTATTCTTTTACAGTCCTAAGTCTTAAAAGTTGTATGATGATTCTGTATGATGATTTTGTGTGATGATTTTGTGTGATGATTCTGCATGATGATTCTGTATGATGATTTTGTGTGATGATTTTGTATGCATGCACATCCATGTTCCAACCCCTGACACTCTGTGATTCTGTGAACATGATGTTGAGTAATTCTGCCTACAGTCTAGTTTTTGATGTACACAAAGGAAACCTAAACCCATAACCTTACTCTAGCTGGACATGTCTAAAAAAAGCAGAAAACCAGAACAAAACAGATACAAAACTGATTACATGCTAATAATGAAGGAACTTTTTGACTTTACCATACTTGTGAAATGAAGTTATCAAAAATAATATTTTTTTATTTGCTTATTGTTAGGACCAAAGAGAAACAACATATTCCCTTTTTATGTGCATGTCTCACTTGGCTGAACAAAAAAACCAAGTTCTTAGTTCAGAGTTCTTACTTCATCAACTATTCTTTATTTATCATCCATTGTCATGGCTGAGTAGGATTATTTTTTTTCTGCAATCAATCTATCTTTTTATACCATTGTATGTTAATGACTCTATTTACTTAAGTAAAATAATCTTTCACTTTTCTAGGGAAAAGCAAAGGATTTTGTTACCTTGAATGCTTAAATCTAGTTATTTCTCTAAAAAAAGTGAACTGATGTTCAGAAATCTGAATCAGCTGCAAACTTCAGCCCAACCAATACTTTGATTAAGGGGCAGCCATTAGAAAGCACCCAGCATGGTCTGTCACAAAGGAAAATACCCATCTGTTAATGAACAGAGGTGATTCTGATTTCACTCATGCACTGAGTGAAAAAAGAGTTGTGAGGTCTGGAATCACTATGAGCTGAATGTGCTTGAAACTCCTACTCTCAATGAAGAGATGCTTTACTTTTACACAGCCTGTCTTTATGGCATTTATGGCAGTGTTACTTGTGAAAGACAATGCATTTATATATAGTACATTTCTTAAAGCTTTATAGCTCCCTTTAATGCATTTGCTCCTTGTATAACACCCAAAGAGGTCACATGAAATAGAGAATTTATCTCATTTTTTATTGTTGTTTCATCAAATATAAGGAACAGCAAAAAAGGGAGGGAAAAAGAGAAAAAATCTCCCATAAGTGCATTAATTAATTAATTAATTTCATAAATTAGCATATCAGATGACAAATTAGCTACATATGTGTCAAGAAAAGTGAATTTAGTAGACAAAAAAAATTAATAATACATATTTATAATAACATTAAGCTTCCCTACACCCTGCTGTGTGCCCTTGTGCTTCCAAGTGGTGATTGTTCCTGTTCTGGCAGCAGCACTTCTCCTTTATTCTGCTTTTCTTTTCCATTTCTTTTTTCTTTTTCTTTCTTTTTCTTTTTTCTTTTCCATTTCTTTTTTCTTTTTCTTTTTTTCTTTTTCTTTATCTTTTTGTTTTTTTTCTCTTTTCTCTTTTTCTTATTTTTTTCTTTTTCTTTTTTCTTTTTTTTTCTGCAAGCTATTCTCTACAAGAGAACAGTTTGCAAGACATCTTAAACTACACTTTGAACATAAACCAGACCCATTTGTCTACACCCCTCATACAGTATAATGCAGTCACTTGCACAAAGAAGACACTGTGAGAATAGTGGCCATAGTGCAGAGAAATATTATGAGGCAGATAATCAGCAGAAATTAACAGTTTGTGCTGCTCCTCTTTCCATAGTAAACTGTTAAGAAAGAGATTCTGGTTTCTTCATGTCCATAACTTTAAGAGATAATCTTCTGACAGTTCTTCTCACTTCATGAAGTTTCTTTCCACGTCTTTGTGCCTGGAACTGAAGATTTAAACCAGTCTGTTCTGATTTTTCTGCTGTCTGCTGGCCACTTCCATAATGGGTACCACAGATGTGAAGATGAAGCTATAAAAACTAGTCTTGCAAGACTCCCCCTTCTCATCCTGCACTACCAGACAGATAACAAAAGATCATCACATGGGACAAATACGAAAAGCAGGGAGACAAACTTAGGAACAGTTGGACAGAAAGTGAGGAGGGTTAAGGTAATTTCTGGAAAAGGATGAAAATGCCAGAGACATGAGAGTGAGTCCTGAGAGGAATGAGATAATAGAAATATAATAAAATCTGGTTTGAGTATCCCTGAGGGCAGGTGTTCAGATCACATTTTTCAGACACTGAAGGAGCAGATAGTAAATCAAAACCTTCTTCCATGTTACACTTTAGAAAGCCAGTCATACCCTCGAGAATAAAGTGATATTTATCAGAGATAACAGTGCCAGCACATGCTACTTATTTATACAGTTCCATGCACATCAAGGAAGACTTGAAGCTTTCAGGAGACTTGATGACTAGAGTTCACTTCACACTGAAATCCAGAGCAATCCCTTAGTTGTATTTTCCACTGCTTAGCCAAACCAAATCACATTCTCAGGATCATTAAATACCACCAAAAAAAGATCAGGCAAACCTTCTCAATTTTATTTTTCATCCTTGAAGATTTCTATTCCCACGCTTACTCATTTTTTTATTTTGTCATCAGCAGAATTTTGGTACTTTGAGCATTACCAAAAAGCTCTACACTTTTCTCAGAACACATGTGGGAGAGTCTTATTCAAGCCATGGAAAACTGTAAATGGCTTTGAGAATAGATATGGAGAAGAAAACACTTCACATGGCTGAAATCTTAGCTTAGCATGATATGTTTCTCAGGTCTAAGACATCTAGGCACTCTAGAAGCTGAGGGATATAATAGGAGTAGAAGGAGGAACTCTTTCACATGAGAATCCTCTCAGCCTGGAGCTGGCTTCTGTTCCATAACCAAGGAGGAAGAGTTTTCAAAGCTGAAAAAACTTAAAAAAAAAAAAAAAAGCTTAAAACTGAGTAATGTGATCACCCACCTATTCTGTACTGCCTTTTAACACTAATATTCTGCCCTCACATCACAGTGAGAAAAGTATTTTGAAGCCTGGCAATTCAGGTGCTAGAGGAATTAAAGCCTTGGAGATCACTACACCATCCAGTCAATCCTTGGCAAGGAAAAAAATGCTGTATGAACTCTCTGGACCTCTCCTGGCTACTTTTTGTCAATCACATCACTTGAACTTCAATACAAAATACCACAAACATGAACATCTGCTTACTCTATATAAAAAAATATATATTTCTTAGTCACATCTTAGGAGCTCTATTGTTTATTCTTTGTATTTTTAATGTCAAGGCTTTAGTGTCACCTGTTTCTGAAATATCATTGCCTGTACAGTTCACTTGTGTTGATAATTGATATTTATGCTCACCTGTATAATTGGTATTTATGCTCAGTATTAAAAAAAAGCAGTTCACGTTCCTGGTTTTAGATACTGCCACCTAGACAGGCCTATCTGGATCTGGATCTTCTTTCATTAAAATAAAATATATTATAAATTACTCTTCATAACTTTGTGTGAGTCTACTGGCATAAAATTAATGAATTCATAATGCATTTAAATCTATTTAAATAATAAAATAAAATTTAGTATGGATGGACTTTTTTCCTGTTCGGTGCAATGTAGCAAAACCAAAATGTCTCCCACAGATGCTAATTGGGTGAACCACAGAATTACAAACCCCAGTTCTTTAGCAGTTCTGGGTGAAATCTCATACTTTAAGTGTGGGAATATATTGCTGGCTTTCTTAATAATTAAGGAGCCATAATTCTTCTGCATCTGTACTAATGCACACTATAACTACGAAGCAATAAAGCAATTTAGCCTAGACTTTTCTAAGATGAAATTACCATATACCCTCCCCTTGGACACTGCTCACTACCATTTGAGTCTGCTAGCTAGTTTATATATATTAGCAGATGATCCTTGGAAGGAATGCAAATGAGCCTCATTAGCTCCAGAAGACTGATGCTTTGGGCTGGGTGTTGCAGAGAAGTGTCACAGAAACATTAAGAACAAGGTTGTTTATTGTTGTTAATTAGGTGAGGAGTTGCAGCAAGTCACTCTTGATGGAGCTATTTTTAAATGGGATTGAAATGAGCCACTTCCTATATCCTCTGATTGGTATTAATGGTGAGACAGTCTTCCAGTGTCACTACTTTCTGCTTTGCTACAAGAACTACTGCAGCTGCATTAAAATGATGTCAAGCATTTTCAGTGTTTCGTGTTTCCAGACTTGACTTTAAGCTGCAAATGTCTTTGCGAGATGATGGAAGGCTAGGAGGTGTACAGGCACAAGTTGGTTAGAATTTCACTGAAGATGTGTGCTTCACTTTCATACTATTTTCTATATAAATCCTTTGAAACACCCTCCTTCACCCATGTGACAAAATTCTGATCTTTTTGTCGTTAAGTTCTAGTTTATCCATATTTTAGAGGAGAGAAATGAAAGCTGATAGGTGTGCTTGTCTGCTTCAAGAACTGCTGATGGAACTGATCCAAGGTATAAGCTTTTAACAAATAGTTTGTGTACAAAGCAGATGGGTGTCTGTAGCCATAGTATTCAAGATTCTGCCTACACTGGACACTCCTTGGGCTAGAACAGCAATCATTTTCTCTGCAGATTTGTGAATTGTTACCTGTGGCCTGGTTAGGGTCTTCATGCAGTCACCACAACTGAGAGCAGCAAATTCATCTTTTCTAGCTCTTTCACTGCAGACACCGTAACAGTTTAAAAGTGGCACCATCTAGACTGAAATGCAGATGACAGGAGAAAGTAGAATGCAGTGAAACAAGTTATTGAGGTGCCAGATACTGGGAGCCACAGAGTGCAGGTACCTGGATGGGAAATGTTGGAAAATACCCGGTGTCTGAGTGCCTTAGAGGAATTTGTGATCAGACAAGAGGCTGAAGGAAAAAGAGTAACACAGTGTGTTTAACACTGCTTAATTAGAAATGATATGATACTGATGTGATTTTACCTTAAATCAGAGGGTTTCAAATCATAGCTCAGGTCATAGAGAACCTAAAGTGAAGTCCCAATCTTCCTGTAGCCCCATGGTCTTCCACATTGTGCTCTAAAGCAAATTGTGAAGCTCAAACTTGCTTTGCACACAACTGTTTGAATGTACAGACACACCTGAGCAGCAAGAGCTGGCATGTAGAAGACATCTTCATTTGGAAGGGACCATAAGGATCAGCAAGTGCAACTCCCTGCTCCTTACCTTCCGTAAGAAACAGGAGCCCATCCCTGCCTCTGGCAGAGAAATTCAATGTGATTAGAAGGTACCAGCTAGTCTCAGGTGTTTTCTCAGGTAGTCACTAAGTATCCAGGCTTTATTTGCTGGGGACTAGGCTTGAGATTCCTGCATCTAATTTGCAGAAAGACTGAGAACACACAGCATCAAGTAAAATTCTATTCTAAACATGTAAAATACAATGTAATATTAGGCAACTAGAAAAAAAAAAGAGTTGTTTTAAACTGCTTTGCAATTATAGTGGGTAATAGTGATTACTAATAGATAACAGTGATAATACATAAATATAAGTTTTTAAGCTTCAGTTTCTACTTTCCTGCATTTCTCATTTTATCACAAAGAGGCATTGTACAAATTTAAATGTTTAAGAGCCGTATGGATATAGTGCTTGGGACTACGGCTTAGCTGCAGACTTGGTAGAGTAGGGTTAATGGCTGGACTTGATGATCTTAAAGGTCTTTTCCAACCTAGATGAATTTTGTAAGTCTATAATTCTATGAAATTAATTTATGAGAGTAAGTGAAGCATTCACAATTAGTGATGAGCACTATGGAAAACTTCAGGAAGAAATTAACTGTTTTGTCTTCTGAGCATAGTTTGAATAGTGCACAGTAATATATGGGACTGTGCATAGAGAAAACAGAATAAAGCAAATTATTGAGTAGCTGCTAATTAAGTGGCTTACAGTCTATGCCTAAACCAAAGAGTTCTTGTGGAAAAATAGAATGGGGTCATATCATTAAATGTTCTACCATAATGGATCCTCACTAGCATGTGAATTACATTTCACCTGCAACATTAAATCTGGCCTTCATGAATATTTGAGTGTCTGATTGCAATTTAGTGCTATTACTTTTATGTGAGAATGTTGATATATAGTTAGCATATAGAATTTGTTTATCATCAGTGACCAGCAGCTATGCAGAACTATACACATTTGGAAGTATGGCAATTCAAGTTCTGTAAAACGATGTAAATTCATATAAAGGGGTGACATATTGTCAACAGTATGCCAGTGGAGTGATGGTAGATGCAAAAGGATGAATAGGTGGAAATTAAACTTTCACTAAACAAACAAACAAAAAAATAGTGATTTATGAAGTTAAATTTTGTACTGGTAAGACTTTTCTGAGACACTACTCATAGGTAAATATAAGAAGACAGGAGTTAAAGGCACCTTTGAAAAATAAATTAGGTCTCCTAAGTCACTTCAGCATTTTCAATAGCCTCAGAAGCTCCTTGGCCAAAATCTGTAATGCAGATGGCATTCATTTTATGGAAGAACAGAGCAAAACATGCATAAAAGTTGCACCACCAGAGCTTGAAGTGCCAATAAGGAGGCACTGATAAATTTATCCCACTATTGCTATTTTTCCTCTCAGAATTGAATTATACAAGGCATAAATTTGATCTATTGTGCTTGAAATCCAAGAGTAGAAGTATTCCAGTGAAATACTTTAGCCTCAGGTATATGGTTCTTTGCATTTCACTTTTTTGTTTCAAAAGTAAGAGATTAGTTCCAGTGATTTAATTTCAATATGTGAGTAATTCTTGCAGATCAGCAATTGCATTCTACAAAAGGTAAGCAAGAAAAATGGAGCTGCAACTTGGAGGGCTGCAGTATGTGATTAGCAGACAGATGCAGCCCTGTGTAAAGAGCTGTGCACACAGGTCCTAGCCATGGGGGACAACTGGATTAAAAGATGTGATTCAGGTCACAGAATCATTTATACACAGGTATGTATGTGCTGGAGAAGAAAGTATTTCCTTGTTCTCTGAATAGCAGGGCAGTGCAGACTCCTCTCCAGTGCCCTGGAATGGACTTGGAGGGAGGAAACAGGCTGCACTCCCACTTGATTTTCAAACCCTTCAGCATGACTGGCTCAGTCACTTCTTGGTAGAGCTGAGCAAATGGAGGAGTGGCTGATACTCAGTCCAACTCCCTTAGAACAGAACATTAACAAGGTCTTAATGATTTACAGCACTCTGCCATCCAGTTGTAGTTGGACAGGTGTGTATCTCTGCTCTTACTGATTTCATTTTCCTTTGTGCATTTATTTTCTTCTTTCATCACAGTCAGTTTTCCTCTCTCTCCATATAATGCCATTTTCAAGGCATTTACCTTTCTGGATGCTAATGCCTGTCTCTGGTTGTCCCTCATGTCCTTCCCATTGGTGAGTTGCTGTTCCCAGGGCAGAAATGCCACAAATTTCAAGGGACAGTGACTTTGAGCTATAAATACAGTTGCTGTATTGAGATTAAATATAGAAATTAATCCTGTTTCTCTTCAAGTCAGTGGCAAAACTCCCAAAGTCTACTTTTTTTAACTGGATTAGACTTGGACTGGAGTCTCAAAATGCATGGCATTCTAATTTAAGGTCAGGGGTTGTATTGTGTCTCCTGGCATGTAGAATTCTTCTCCACAAAAAGTGGGACATTATTGAAAGAGGAAAACCAAAAAGAATTGAATTTTGAAGCAGTGTACTTCCTTATCTAATTTTCATCATTCAGAAATTTAATTCTAAAAATATAATTGAATGTTACAGGAACATTCCTAATCACTGAGACAACAAACAGAACAACAAAATGTCAAAAAAAAAAAAAAAAGACAACTCAGGTAATTTGAAAAAAGATCTCTGGGAAATAGGTTGTTAGAAGCAGTATAAGATGAAAAAAAATCTGTAAAAAAGAGCAGTTAATACTGCAAAATGAATAGTTAAATACAGTTAAACGATAACAAATAATCAAACCAAATATTTTTTTGCAATAATAGTATATTTGAAAAGTGCTGGCACCTGATGGACAAGGAATAGCACTGAAAAAATCAGTCATCTTAGGAGTCAATGATTCATTATCTGTCAATCCGAATGGAAGTTGATTTGCTTGAAAAACTTTAATATAAAGGCTATGTTCACAGCTTTAGTCTATGTCGAGATTTCAGTTATAATGTATCTTTCTAATAAAATATAGATTAAAATACTAGACATTTTTTCTCAAAAACATTGACAAGCAAAGACTGAATAGTTTAACCCCTGAACTTCTGTATAGCTTTAGGGTATGAATGCCACTTGTTTGGTTGATTGGGTTTTTTTTACTAATCAAAACACTGGACCAAGCTGGTAATGGTAGCAAAGTTGAATGGCTAAAACATGCAACTGTGGAGTAATAAATCACATCTATCAAGCATGATGGGAAGGCACCAAGAAAAAGAGAATGGGCTGATAATTTATATTTTTGAATCATCTTCTTTGTCACTGCAGAGTAAGAGCACATTTACTCCTTGTTTTAAAGGTGAAATGGCACTGAGCAGGGGAATAGCAGAATGCTTTAGTGGCTCTCTTTACTTCATTTGTACTGGTTCCCCTTAAACAAAATCATTTTTTATTGTTGAAACCTCCAGGCTTCTTTGATCATTATGTATTTCTTTTATAATCTCCAGAGGAATAAATTTCTGACAAGATGCAGAAATGTCCTATCTTCCTGTTGGCAGTTGACAATTAAGTGTAGGCTTCTTTTTTTTTCCAAATAACTACCTGAATTATCCTCCAAAGTTGGGGTTAAGTGCTTCTGATGGTAATAAATCATAAAGATCTGTAGAGATCCTTATAAAACTTCATCCAGCAGCATAAAAAAAGGAGCACAAGTTCTTCCCCATGAGGGTGGTGAGACCCTGGAGCAGGCTGCACAGAGAGGTGGTGGTTGCCACAACCCTGGAAGTTTTTAAGGCCAGGCTGGATGGAGCTCTGAGCAACCTGATCTAGTGGGAGGTGTCCCTGCCCATGGCAGGGGGTTGCAACTAGACCATCTTTAAGGTCCCTTCCAACCCTGATAATTCTATGATTCTATGGCAAACAGTGGATGAAGTGATGATCAACTGAATATTGAGAGAATTTGAGCTGGTTTTAGGCTCAAGTGCTAAATTCTGATAATTTTTTACTTTCTTCTTTCAGAAAATAACTGAGCTATTGAGGTTATTACCTCACTTACACAATGTTTACTGATGTGACCAAACATTCACCAGTAGTCTGATAATTGGGTATTTAATATAATGAAGGACTCACATTTGGTGGTTAATCTGACTCAGAGAGCACCTTTTATCTCATGCTGCTTTGCAAATGTATACTCCATTAATTTATCCAAGGCAGCTCCTTAAAATGAAATGGGGAGGAAAACAAATTTAAATCCTGCAATGTTGATACTATACAATTAGGAGAAATGGTAGAATTGAGTCCTGTGACCTTTCTGATGGTGTTGGATGATACTTATTATCACATACAGTATGTTAGAGTTCTTATTTAAACAAAACCATTAGCTGGCAAGCAACAGAATTACAGAATTCCAACAGCATATGAAAACAGAAAATTATGTTTATCTGTTTTGATTAGAACAGTTCTTTTCTCAGAGATGTATATAGTAAATGGCTGCTTGGAAGGGAAAAGGTACTGAAGGAGCCACCTTCCATATTAAAGTATGGATTGAAAATCCAGGTATAGATGGTAAATCCAGGGAAATGTTGATCATACTGTGAACAGAAACTGAGGTTGGGAAATAATGTTAGTTAAACTGAAATTACAGAAAATGAACAGTTATACAAAGTTCTATAAATCTCTGAGCTTCTTCATAGATCATATAACATAAATAAATGTTGTCACTTTTTTGGTCTTCATTCCAAACAAATCCAGGGGTACCATTAATTGAATTGTCATTTCTTATTTCCATCACTTATCATGTCTTAACTGTAAATTATTCCCTTAATTTTTGAAGCCTTCACCATAGGAGAAATTCCTTTTGATCACTTTTCTGTTCTGCTACAAATTTTGAAAGCTTCCATTAGATCATGTCAAAGTTGGTTTATTTCATAAGTGAAATTATGTAACAGGCAGAAAACTATATAAATACCAGTATAAAATAAAGATACTCAACTAATGCTTTAGGATTCCTCAAGCAAAACCAAAACATGGCAAGTGTTGTTCTTCTGTCTGATCACCTTCAACTGTGAAAGTCTCATCAAAAAATTCTAAACATTCTCTCCAGAAATATAAAATAAAAAAATCACATTGAAAATTTTTTGCTAATGATCTCTCAAGTGTCTAAATGCATAATCTGCTGAGGAAGTCCAATGCTGTCAATTTTAAGTACAGTAACTTGTCATATTCCTCTCCTAAACAAAATGATTGGACAAAAGTTGTTGTTTTTTTAATGCTGATAAAATGTGATATCTCTTGTGGTGAGTTTGCCAGTAGTGTCAGAGATCCAGCAGAAGGTACCAGGTTTGTTTTGGTGCACAGCAGTGACCTGTAGCTCTGCACAGCTTTGGTTTCCAATCCCCATCCACATCCTTGCCAACAGCATTTTTGCCAAGGCATCATCTTGTTTTCTGTGCTTTCAAATCAGTTAAATAGGAAATAAAAAAGAGGAAAAAAAAGTCTGTGCAGGACTGATGATAGAAACACTGCTGTCTGTGAGCTGTGGGGAGTGGTGGCTTCTCACAGTAGTCAGAAACATCTCACTGCATCTCTGGCATCCTCATCCAAACAGGTGTGCAGCTCATAGGATTTATTTCTCTGAGTGTGAGACTGACATCAAGAAACTGTGACCTTCTTTTATCATAACCCTGGCCTGGATGTGCTTCTCTGAACTGTTATCCCTTGTGCCACTGTGCTGAAATGCTTCCTTTTGGTGAAGGCAGGAGAATGTTGATCATCCCATGAAAGCCTGGAGCTTCAGACACCTCTTAATTGTGACTAAATGTTTGCAAGGCATAGAATAAACAGACAAGGGAAATCAATAATCTTCATCATTTTTTTTCTTTCTCAGCACAATATTCTGCTGGTTACTGATACTTCCATGTAGTCAGGTACAAGAGAATATGAACAATTTTTTTCCTTTTCAGTTGAGGTATGATTCCCTTTCTCCAGTGAACAGGAGTTAGGCATTCAGGTCTAGTTGCTGTCAGTCATATTAATAATGAGGGGGTTTTTTTTTTCTTTCACTTAGCATGTATGCTCTCTGAAAATTTTCCTGGTTTACAAGTTTAATACTTTGCTTCTGTTCTTTTTCTTCCTGAATTAGTCCTAAATCTGAGTAGTTGGGCTATTTCATGGACCATGTGTTTCAAGATTGATGGTGGAACCCACTTTAATCTTGCATCTCCTAGGAAGCTGCCTCTGTACATAAAATACTACTTTTAATACTATTTATTAGACTGTATATCTTAGGTGATTCAGCAGGAACTAGAACAAGGATAATTACAAATTACTTTGCAAGCTAGCTACTGAACAAGACCAAGACAAAGCACTTGGGCTTCTTTTTGTTCCCATTTAGCCAGCACTGACATTTTTGCCTTCCTGCTGTATATATATAGATACAATCTCAATAGGAAATAACTACACTTTCTATTCCAATGAAAACATTCATGATCACTTTACATTCTTATATATTACATTATATATTACATTGTTTTCCAAGCCAGTGTGACCTTTAGGCTTCACTTGGTGACATTTCTCCTTCATGTTTCTTCCTGGACCACTTGTTGCTGAGCTTGCAGCCATCTGGGAGACTGCTTCCATGGAAACACCCTCTGCCACTGTGTGTGTGGTGGCTGCTTTGGATTTCATGCATTTTTCAGGACAGAAGTTTTTCCTGCATTTTCATGATGAATCTGTCATGTTCTGGACATTCCCGTAGTGTGGAAATCCTCCCAGCCGTGCTCACAAATAACTGGGTTTGTTAAACATTCTCAAAACAAATTTGTGTGCTTCCCTCAGGGTTGTTGATGTGACTTTGCTATCAGTTCAGGTCACAGATGCTGCATCTCTACTGGATCTTCCAGGTATGATTAAAGTAGCTACAGATTCACCAGTGCCTGGATCTGCAGCAAGTTAGTTAACTGGCATTTCACCTCAGGTAAATGCAGCATCTGAAAGATGGCAAAGGAAGCAGAGGTTACAAACTTTAGGACAAAAAAGAGATTAAAAGTAGCTTTTCAAGCACCAAATGACTGCAGGACCCAGTAGTTTTCTGGGGGACTCTGTGATTCACTGCAGACTCTAATTCTGTTTACATCTGGAGACACTGAAGACCACTCATATAAGGAGAGCACCCAGGCTCAGATTGATATAAATATGATTTTTTTAGTCCTGGTCCATCTTTTTCTCAATGAATTGAAATGGAGAAGGTAGGTGAAAATCCAAGGAATCTAAATGGATGATGGCTACACAATGAATAATAGAGTGATTACCAGAGCACCAGTGTCCTTCCCTTCACAACCAAGTATAAGAGGCTAGAAATTGAGATTTTTTTTTTCTATGTCTGCATTTGTAGTATTTAATAGACGTATTTTGGCTTCTCAGTTCCAGAAGAGAATGAAATTGTTCCAAACAACAGAAGAAGTCTCATACACCATGTGCCTGTTAATATGATATATTGTGGCCTAGGAATTGATCAAACTGTCATCCTTCCATTGCATGGTACCAGAACTCATGGTAATCTGATGATGGCATCTGTCAATATAATTAATTTTATTAGTGAGTTACCAACAATTTTAAAAGCATATGGGGTTTTGTTTTTTCCAAACAGCTGATTAGTGCTGGCAGAGTGCTGTTAAAGGCAGGTAGGATGTGAGGAAGGGCTGCACACTTCAGCACTTCCACACGTGCATTCATCACCCCTTTCTTGGATTTCTGTTGTGTGCAGTGTGCACTCCTAGGGATTCAGCACATACACATTAAATGCCTAAGCAACTTTACCCTTGTAACTGGCACCTCTTGTTCTCGCCCTGTTCCTTCTGGAGCTTTCATAACAGCTACAACAGCTTATCCTCTCACTTTCTGTGATATTTAGGTGAGAGCATCTTTCCCACTCTTTCAATCCTTTTGCTTTTTGGACTTAGTTAACTGCCTATGTGTAAGTGAAAGTTATCTACTGAGAATGTTCCACTGAAAATAGAAGTATCAAATATAAGAATAGAGGGTGTAAGGAAAGGTACTGATTACAGGCTGCTTATCACTGTATTTCTTTTGGTAGAGCATTGCTTGACTCCTGTGGCTAAAGGCTCTGCAGTGCCCACACTGCACTTACTGCAGCACTTTGTACAAATGAGGCTCTTGCTCTTTACTGACTTTTTTGGATGTGCAGACTATGGAAATGGGATCATTTGCATCCCACTCAGCTATTTAGCCTTTTGGTACTTATGAAAGCAGCTTCTGCCAGGGAAAAGCTAGTTTACTGCTTATTGAGGATATGTACAAGGGAGATCCAAACACCCTGAACACGTGGTGATCGCTCAGATCCACACATGTCATTGCACATGGTTGTTATCTCTAAGATAAACCAGAGGTAAAATTTCAGATACCAGCATTGCTGATCTATAAGCATCTTCCTTTGGGGCAGGACTGAGGAACTGCTGGAAAATCTTGCTCTGTTTTGTCCACCTAATGATGCCAGTCTGACAGTGAATGATACGAACAGTAGCAGGATACATCTGACTTGGATCAGGGAACCAATCTGAAGTAACACCATGAGAAGTTTGAGCTAAATTCTGTGACCTGGCCTGAATTCTTGCACCATCTTACTCAGTTTTATAATTTATTTTTCTTTTGCTTTGTCTGAAGAAAAGCTCTTTATTAAACCTTGATTTGAACCCCCCCAAAAAAATTTAATTGACTTTCAATAATTTTTAAACTGAAACAAAGTGTTGAAGAAAGGTGCAATTGAAAGACTGAAAAGTGTTATAATTCTAGGACAAGAGTCCAGACTGTTGAACAGTCCTTTGTGCAGTAAAGAGTTTTATCCAGGAGAAGAAGGAAGAGAATCTCACCAAGGGTTCACCAGCAGTGCTCCAATTTTCAAATGAAGAGTCATAAACAACACATGATCAGAGCTGCCTTAAGCTACTTTTTGCAAGGGAACCCATTTTATTATCTTAAACCTTTACCTAATTAAAACTTGGCTGGGATATTTTCTTTATATTTTGCATTATGTTTCAGGAAATATCTCGTGACTATGGGTATGAATATGAAATTAATATTTCATTATATATTATGGAGTGTTATGATTTTTAATAAAACTTGAAGCTTATTTATGCAAGGGAAGTATGCTTTCATATTGTAGGATGTGTCTTCCTCTGGAAGTTTTTAATATAATATTACTAGAAACATTCAGATCACATTTCAACAAAACTAGTACTTTATATAAAAATGCAAATAAGATCCCATTACTGTAGATAGTTTGCACAGGTGTAGCAGGTGAAACAACAAGATGAGAAAAGCACATTAGCCAAGGATATAAAAATATATTTATTACCTCTAAACCTAAGCAATCATCCCTTTGCCCTGTAGTTTAAAATCATACACAATTGTGCTGTACTGTCTGTGCTTTTCTGGCATCCTCTGGGATGGACCTTGACTGTGCTCTGTGCTTCCAGACTTGCTGTGCTCTTTGCCTTACCCTGTGCTGTGGAGGAAGCAAATTGGGAACCACTGAGACCAGTAAGCAGAGCTATGAGATTCTGGTGCAAGAAATAACTTCCACTTTATAAGAAGATTCTACCTCATCAGCTTCTGTGTCAGGATGATACCCTGCTTATTCTGCTGCTTAGTTCTGAGAGGTGTTTGGTCCCAGCCTTCTTAGTCTGGCAGGAGTTCTCTTCCTTGGGTGACCCCTCCAAGAGGTAGATGAAGACCCTCTCTTCACAGACAAGGCTACTAGGAGAGACAAGAAGGTGGGAAAACTCTTGTAAATATCAAATGTTGGAGTTAGAGAAGGCATCAGTGGTAACAACCTCATGCTAACAGCCTTATTAAATGGTCAAGGCTTATGGCTTCAGAGATCATCAAGGTTTGCAGCACTTTAAATGTTTAGCACCCATTTGGGTAACTAGCTAGTAGTAAATTTAAACACTGGGATACACAATCATAGAAATTGACAGAAAAAAATAAGATGATAAGGTGGAGTCAATAAAATATAATTTTACAGTAAAGTATAATTTTACTGGGTCATAATTCACAGAATTATGGTTATACAGCAGTGTGAGGAAGTTTTACAGCATCAGAATATCCTATAGTAGAAAATCATGTGTTATACAGTAACTAAAACTGGAAATTCAGCTTACACATATTAGAAATGTAGAACAATTTTTATTTGACTTATTTTTTTTTTATAATGGGGTCCATTGAATATCTGTCCATTGAAATACTAGAGGGAGTCCAAGGGAGAGCTATGAGGATGATGAAGGGACTGGAACATCTCTCTTATGAGGAAAGGCTGAGACCCTGGGGCTCTTTAGTCTGGAAAAAAGAAGACTGAGAGGGGATCCTCTTAATTAATTAATAATCTTAATTAATGTTTATAAATATCTGAAGGATGGGTGTCAAGTATAAGGAGCCAGTCTCTTTTTCTTTGGTGCCCTGTGATAGGATGAGAGGTAATGGTCAGAAAAAGGAAAACACAGAAGATGTTGTCAGTAGTATCTGCTTTTCATCCTATTTTGAGGCAAAATTCCTTCCTTTTTTTTTTTTTTTTACATGAGAAAGGTGATTTCCTCTATGAAAAAAAAAAAAAAAAGTCCTTTTAAACACTTACAACCACAAGGACCTGCTGGTGTGCACATGAAGATAATGCAAAGAAGAAATGGCAGGGTAAGAATTCCAGGTTTAGGGTAAGGACTCCTCAGAGAGAATGTGGGGAAAAAATGGTGGTAATGAAAGATGGCAGAAGGCCATAAAGTTGCTATGACACAAGGAACAATTGCAAATATGTCTGATAATTGGCTCAAGATAGCTTTTTTACAGGATCTAAAAACTGCCAATGATTAACATGAGTAGGGTTCTAATTGCCCATTTTAAAATTATATCAATACAGTACATGAACTCCTAAATGCCTGAAGATGTCTCTTTTTTTTTTTCTTCTTTTTTTTTCCTTCTTTCTCTTTTTTATTTTTTTTTTTTCTCCCAGGGTTATAAAATTAGCTGTTCAAAAATAACATTGCTGGCTCTGGCTCATAGGTATTGTCTTTGCTGTTGTAACTATAACCAGCTTGACTCAAATTGACACTGCTTTATTAATTTACCAGATCAAAGGAAGGTCAGTAACAACTTGTTCTCTTCCTCCTTAGTATTATCTTGAAGTCAGGTCTCACAGAGATTTTAACTCCATTAACCAATCATTATGGCCTTGATAAGAAATCATTTGAGTCTGAGATTTCTCACTGCTGGAGCAGGCTGAGCTGGACTTTGCAGAGATGTCATTTGGCATCTGTCCATACCACAAGCCATACTCTATTCTTTGAAAGTATTGTAAATGTTTCTTGAGCAGAGGAATGTCTAAACACACAAAATTTATCTAAGAAAGAGCATTCTTGGAAATGTTTTTAGGATGGAAATAGTAGAAACATTTTCCAGATAAATATCTGTAGATTGCACAAAAGAATGTTTGAAGCCCCTCCTTGTATTACTGTGGATGTTTACCTGATATTTAAACACTCAGCCATGACATAAACACATTTTTATCACATGCTGAACAATAAAATTCCCAAAAGAAAGGGTTCAGCCAATCAGCCACCTGCTAAAATGTGTAGGTCTTTCTTGTGAGGTGTTGATGTGACATGCCAGATGTGTGAGAAATGCTGTCCTGGAATGCACTTGTTATCTTTCCATATGGCCACACTGATCATGCCTGTTACCTGATGACAGAAACATGCATTCTGAGCTCATTATGACTATGTCATTCCCAAACTAGTGAAGGAAAACAGGCTGTAGAACCTTTGCTGGGAAAAAAAAACATATTAAAAAAAAATAGCAAGTATCTTGGCCCCGAGAACAATTAATTATCTCCATGTTTTGTTTCAGAAGTGCCAAGTTTGGGCAGCCTTCTACTTACAGTGATCCAGGACCATCCACACAACATATATTAGAAATAATGATTGCTGTGCTTGTGAAGTGAATATACACAACTGAAGCTACTTGTGTTGAGTGTGTGGTGCATAGAACTTCTTCCCAGAACTAACAGTAACAGCACTGATAATAAATTTCAGGAATAAATTGACAATAAATAAATTTCAGGCATGCTTCGTGGGAAAGCAGCAAACAGTTGTTTGAGAACAATCACTGATGTGTGCTGCTAGCATGCCATGTTATTAAAAAAATTAATGAATTAATTAAATGAATTAAATTAAATGAATTAATAGAATATAATTTAGAGTGGAACAAAAGCTAGAGGTCACCTAGTCCACACCCCACCCAAAGCAAAGGGAACTCCAAGGTTTATTTACACCAGACTCCTTGGGATTTTGCCCAATCCAGTTTTGATTGATTATCTTCAGAAATAGAGATTGACACTTTGTGAATTTATTATAACATCTCCTTCTGATGACTTATGTACCAATAATTTTTTTTCTGGGAAGAATCCACATAAATATTCACCTCACGTGTGCCAGTGTTCATGTCCACAGCACTGTCATTGGAGCAGAGGTGATAATTATGAAAATAAGGCTGTGGAATGTGTATCTTCAAAGGGCATCTCAGGTAACTTCCATTTTGTTCTCATGTGCATTTATTACCATTGCAATGAGCATTTCAGAGATCATCAAGACTCCTTGGATGTGATAACCCTTCCTTATTCATTGTCCAAGGAAGCACAGATGCCCACAAGTGTGCATCTTTGCCATAATTCACTTCATACTGTCAACTTTTGCTGACCAAACTGAAGTCAGACAAACTTTTGTTTGTGCAGAAATAACATTTGTCATCTTTGAATCCCTATGGACATTCCATGGTCTGACTAGAAATGTGGACAACAGCATTCATTTTAATTGCTGTAATGAGAGTTATCTTAGTGTGCAGTGATTCTGATTGAGTGGCTTAAGGCCTTTTCCCAAACAACTGCAAATGACACACTTGGCTCAAGGAAAAGATGATGCCAAACTCCAAAGACAAGCCAATTATGTAACTTGTCTTTGAGAAAATCACCAGTTCCAATGCTCAGTGATGCTGAGCAACTGAGCAATATAAGCAGTGATGTCCTTATCAGATTGTCAGTTTCACCTGTGAAATGGAAATCTCCAGACAGCGATGGCTAGGGAAGACATGAAATGCATCTTTGACAAGTCTGTGACTTCATCCTATGGCCTTTGCTCATAGCACCTGATTTGCCTATCATATTAGCAATTAGCTAGCCACAGAGGAAGAGAACAGCCTATTCAGTAGTTCTGTTTGCTTCTAGATAAAGTGATAGTCTGAATAAGAATCTGTAATGCAGCTGCCTGCCATCAGGCTGTCCCAGGACTGCCACCTTAGATAGCAAGCAAGCAGGCACATTAATTGAGATTCTGCTGGGACATTTCTGTTATCTCAAGTAGGTAAAGTCACTTTCAAGGTCATTCTCTATTGCTCCTAGGAATGGCTCAAGAAGTTCTGCTGCTGCTTGTCATCACATAAACCTTGTCACCACAGATTTGAGGGCATATGCATGAAGTTGATGTCACAGGAATGCTGTCCTCTGCTCAAGCACAGTCATGTGCAGGTTATTCCAGATTATATTAGATTATCTAATGCCAGAAAGCACCCATGAGCACTGACCACTACTAAAGATTTTAAAAGAAAGGGGAAAAATATCCCAGCTTCAGTGATGCCATAAAACAGCCTCAAGGGAAGAGATACAGCTGCAAGGCCCTGTAAATTCTTCTCAGGAAAAGATTAATTTTAATTATGCAATTTGAGGCATCTTGAAAGGAACTTAGTTGCTGAATATTGGCTCCACTTTGAGCAATGACTAGAAAACATCCAAAATAACTAATCCATCCTGAAAAACTTGACCTCTGCTTTGTTCCTGTAATTGTCTGAATGTTTGCAATGTGGACATTCTTCTTAGATACCCCTCCTCCTCATGCTTCCTAAAACACATTTATAAAATGACATTTATTAGTGTTGGCCTTCTAAGATCACAGCCAGTCATTAATTGCAATTAAATAAAGGGTATCGTGAATGACTTCACTGAGTTCAAGGCAATTTTCAGGACAGAATATAATGATAGATTACTGTTTTAAATTGCGATTCTGAAAAAAAAATAGTTTTTGCAGAAAAATCAGATCAGAAATATAAACACTAGAATTCTGATTAAGTACCTTAATTTGCTAGTTGCATTCTTCAGAAGGATGAAGGCATTTAACATTTCCTACTTAAATTGCTTTCAGGTTATTATATTATAGCTAAAATAATTTTATTTCAGGTTAGTGTTTGGCTTGTTTATTAACTGATTTTTAAAGGAATTTGTCAGTTCTTTGTGACTCACACAAACAGAAATGTAATCTTTTTCCCTCTAGTAAAATTTCAGAAAGAATTCAGTAAAACTCAATTTTTAGGAGCATCCATATACAGACAAATAAGAGCACCCTACTAATTTAGTGGAAAAGCAGCAGTATAGGTGTGTCTTTCCTTCCAGCCTAAATAAATACTGAGTAGTTTGAGGTAGACATGAAACTTTATTTTTTTAGACACTAAGAGAATTGAAAATTTTAAGAAAACAAGTCACTACTTCTGGCAAATAAATTGATGGTACTGAAATGAAAAATGTCTTTAGAATATGCTTTTATTTCTTTTACTATCATGCTTTGTGAACACTTCATGCATCTCCAGGTGATATTAGCCCCAGTTTACAGACAATTAGGACAACATGATAGCAAAGAGGAATTGGAGTCATCTGCAAGAAACCCCCATTCTAGACAACTCCCTGAGTCTAGTGTTAGTGAAATAATTTTTCCTTGACTAGTATTTCATGTTATTCCCCTTGATTGGATCTTCAGAGATGGATAGCCTTTTCCCTTGCCTAAAATCAGAGATTAAATTAGGGAATTCTTAATTTGAGCTTGTCATCATACAAACATTTGGAATTTAATTCATCATTTCCCAGCATGAATTCCAAAGCAGAGGCTGCATCTTATGGAACCTTAGATGAAAATATTTGCTGATCAGTATTGTTTGCAAACTCAAAAAGTGAGAACAGTAAACCATGTGATTAAGCCTTGTACTCATTAATTTCCTTTTCATGTTAGTTCTGTTGGTGGAAACATCTAGTTCCAGCCCCCCTGCTGGAATAGAATGGTTTGTCAAAGGGTACCCAGTCAGTAAGAAAGACCTGGTGAGAGATCTTGAGCCAGCCCAGGACTGAAAGGAAATACATCTTTATGTTATTTTTTTTTTAAAAACAAGTGGAGAGGTATGTATAAAGTGCAGATATTTAGAGATATTCCAGAAAGAAATAAATCAGAGCTAGCAGAGGCAGTGGAGACTGCTCAGTAGGATCAGCAGGTGTTCTTGAGGGTGCAAGGGCTGGTGTGCTGGGGGAAAACAGTGCTGAGTTTAGGGAAAGGGGCAGCAAGAGTGTGAACAAGTTGTAACATTTAGCCTGTACTGAACACTAAAAATACTGCTTTCTCTATGGAATGGTGTCATTTGCAGTAGTAAACACAAATCTTGCCATTATTATTAAAAGGCCAGGAGCTTTCCACTGACTGACAGCGAGGGGTTCAGGATTTCCCAGCATTTGCCTTTGCCTGAGCAGATAAAACCTTGTTCAGCCAGTGGTTAAGTGACTGGCACCCAGGTAGTTTTAAGCATAATTTAGGAGAGTCTTGTATATGAGAAAAGTCTGAAAAATACCCCTAATCACTGTGTGACAAAACCAGCCCTGGATGTTCACTGCAGCTGTGGGAAGCTGCTGTGAGGGACTTTCTGACTTCAGCTGGGAACCAGTGACAGTAAAAACACAAAAGACTGTGTTAAGAAAATATTTCAAAGAGCTATTCCTAAAGATACACAGAGATGAATACAGTGCTTCTGATGGTTATTGGATTGATCAAAGTCCTCTTCATCCACCAGGCTGGAATTTGCTGCTCTCTACCTCTTATGTCCAACTTAGGGATCTGAGAGGCGTGTAACGAGTAAGTGCAGCACAAACCTTGTACCAGCTTCTGCACAAGGGTAATACTGAATAATAACATTGAAATATGTCCTTCCTGAGCTCCGTTCATCCTACTTGCATCCCCTCTTATCACAGTATCCTTCAATCTCCTTCATGAAAGTGTCCTATGTCTCTAGTACTCATTTATGTTATTTGCTTCAATGACCTTACTTGACAACTTACTCCAAGTGTTTACTGCTGTTTGAACAAAGTAGTTCTGCCTGAATTCAGGTGCAGTTAAGCGATAATAGTATTGCTGCTCTGTTTTATGAGGCAATAAGCTGGTTCAGCTGAGTAGTTTATCCCAACAAAGGAACCTGGAGATTGCAAAGTAAAACACTCACATAGCTCTTCAGCTGCAAAAGATGTTTTTAAGCAAACACTTTAAACAAGAAGCACTTCTTCCAGGCTACATCACAATTTACATCTACTCCCTTGCTGGCCTCCTTAGGCAGCCAGTCATCTCACAGAACAGATGTGTCACTGAGCTTTTTGGTTCAGAACTGGCCACTCTGTGGCATTGATTGGCCCAGGGTATCTGCATCCACTTGATACACTATACTAGGTCAAAATCTCACAAATAGATTGGTTCTACAACCTTTCTGATCTGAAGTAGAGGAAAAATACCTCTGACAATTCACAGTGAGGGAGGGATCCACATATTAAGACTCCAGTTGTGAAAAGGGGGTGAAGAATTTCCTTGCAAGCCTCTTTACTCCATAGCTGTGTAAAAACCTACCAGTAGCACAGGATGAAGGTATAAGCAAATGTGAGCTCCATCATGTCTCTCAGCCCTTCTTCACTGTTGTCTGATACTGATATTCCCATTCAGTACCTATAAGACACCAAAATCTGCTTGATTATTGTGTGATACCATATAGCTGAATGGCAATAAAAGCCTGGCTCCTTCACGTGTCCATAGGAGGCAAAATCCTTTCCAGCTTTGGCTTCAGCAGTCGAGTAGCTTGCACATTTTTTGTCCCAAACTGTGGTAGGTATGGATGTCATTGTATTTGAGAACAATGGACATGGTGCTTTGAGTTTCAATGTATAAAGTAACTTACTGAATCTACCTATGAAATTATTATTAAAACACACAGAAGAGGATTTTTGGCTCACCATGCAAGAGACTATTTCAAATTAAATTAGCAGTGTGGTTGTATCAGGGTATTTGTAAGCATAAAATGGAAATCATCAAGTAATTAATGAAATCTAAATTCATATAGTTTTAACTTCACTTCTTTAAAAAAAGCTTCAGTCAGAACTTTGTCCTACTAAAGCCAGCAAAGATTTCACCTTATATTCCTTGAAACCAATAACTATAATACTTTTTTTGTTTGGCTTTGCTTAGAAGGGAATAAATAATAATAATAATTCTGATAAATGTAATCAATACCAGTGAGTATTTTACTGAAGTGACAGGAAATAAAAATCAGCAAAGGACACAACTCTGCTCACTTGTCCCTTCCCTGTCATTTTTATTTAAAATCCCAATTAATTTAATGATTGCAATGTTGATTACTAACTTTTAAAATGTCCTATTAGCCATTTCAGTTCACACTGTGTATTTAATCAGAAAAAAACTTTAACTATTGATAAAAGCAACAGAGAATAAATTAGAAGATGAATCGTCAGCTTCAGAGTTTTATGACATTTCTTTATAAAATACATACTTTGATTACACTAAGCTGGCAGCAAGGTTTATTACAAATTCAAAATCTAACCTAGAATTTTTAAGTGACCCTGGGATAACAAGTTATTATTCTGAAGCCATGTAAAACGCTGGCTTTTGGAAGACCTGCAGAGCTTATTCATTTGGGCACCATGCTGTTCAGTTGTTGGAGTTGTTTGCTGAGCTTCTCCTCTAAAGTTGCTGTGAGAATGGATGATGTAGACTGAATGTTTTCAATTAAAAATGAGGTTAAGATCTGTAGTTACAGCACATACTTATTTTTGTTGGAGAGCATAGGCACAGCAAAAGATAAAGAATGCAGTGGAATTAGAATTTTAAACAGTGAACTAGACAATGATGAATTCGTGTGCTTTGCTTACAGGAGGCAAGGTTTGATTCTGTACAGATTGAGGAGCCTGTAGGGCATCTGTAGTTGTTTGAAGCCTGAGAAAACTCAGAAGAGAAAGTAGCAAGCAAGATTCATCATGTCTCAAACCATCTGTGGGAGAAAGGGCCACCTCCTTATTGTGTCCTAAAGTTAGACAACTCTTCTAATTTAGTGTTTTTTGTCAAACAGCCTTGGTGAGTCCTGTTCACTGCATCTTAATAATGAACTATCTTGGAGTTTGAGAGAATGCTGGACCAAGTTCAGGTTGATGTTAGTGGTGACTTGTTCAACATGTTTCCTCCTGTGACTCCAACCAGCACCTTTGTTAAGCCAAGTCCCAAAGCTTATTTTCAGATCTATTATTTTGCAACACATTGGTCTCTTTATCAAAGTCTAAAAGGAGGTGAATGATCAGGGCTAGAAAAAAATGGAGCACATGTCTCTTCACAGGCTGGACTTTATTCTAAAGCATCTAGAATAGTTGTACAGTTGAATTTCCTAGTGCAGACTGAAAGTTACAGTAATTTTTATACAGAGAAAAAACAAACCCCATCAAATTTAAATTTTATTACTATTATTCTTTAAGTGGTAACACAAACTACATCCAGACAGGATTTTCCAATGAGAAAACTAATAGAAACCTTAAAAATCCCCAAGGTCAACAGTGGCTGGGGACACTTCAACTTAACTTTTCAATCTTTGTGTGAAGTTTCTAATTTGCAGTTGTTCCCTTCCTAAGCATCTGCTTAAAAGAAGCCTGTGTGAGGTACAGGTCTAGAGAGAACAGGGGACTGGCAAAGCTGACTTGTTTTGAAGGATCCCAACATCCAAGATGAAGAATATCCCATCCTCACATGCCAAAAACCCTGCAGTGGCAGCAGGAGCATGATCAGGAAACTCCTAGCTAAACTCAAATAGAGACAGAAAGTGTACAAGAGGTGGAAAGTAGGACAGGTAACCCAGGAAAGCTAAGAAACAGGGCATGATCATGTGGAGATGGACTTAGGAAAGTGAAAGCCTGTCTGGTAAGGAATGTGCAAGGCAAAAAAGCACATTGACAGCAAAAGGAAGGTTAGGGAAAATGTGGACCTGCTGATGAAAAGTGCAGGGACCTGGTGACAAAAGAACATGGAAGTAGTGAAGTACTTCATCCCTTGGAATGTGAATCAGGAATACTGAACCTGGATACAGCCAGTTTGATGTCACTGGACACGTTTGTGAGTGCTGAGGGTGCTGCTGACATCATTGTGATGTCACTCTCTATTAGCTTTGAAATGTCATGGCAATTTGAAGGGAGGTTCCTGAGGACTGGACCAAAAAAAAGCAAATCTCACTCCTGTCTTCAGCAGAAGGATTTGTAGAAGTACAAGCTGGTCAGCCTCACCTTCACTGCAGGGAAGGTTGTGGTGTAAGTACACCTGTCAACTTTTTCCAACTACATGAAGTTCTAGAAGGTGTTTTGGAGTGGTCAGCATGGCTTTACAGAGAGAAATGCTGCCTGGCCAGCCTGGCAGCCTTCTGCAGTGAGGTGACTAGCCAGCCAGTGGTGGGTGTGGGGAGAGCAGTATTGTTTACCTTGCCTTTGGTAAAGCATTTGACACTGTGTGCTATAGCATCCACAGAGACAAACTGAGTGCAGGTTAGCTAAATATGTGGTTAGGTTGATGGAGAAATTCCTTAACTGCTGCTCTGAAAGAGTCTGTAGCAAAAAGAGGCCAATGGAGAATGCTGGGGTCAGTGCTGACACCACTGCTGTCTCACTCACTAATGACCTGGATGGTGGGACAAAGTGCACACCCAGCAGGTTTGCTGGTGGTACAAAGCTGGGAGGAGTGGCTGATGTGACAGAGTTCCATGCTGCCATTCAGAAAGACCTCTACAGGGTGGAGAATTGAGCTGGCTTAAGTTAAACAGAGAAATGTGGAATTCTGCATGCGGGGAGGAGAGAGAACAATGCACCAGTATGTGCTGAGGGCTGCCCAGCTGGGAAGCAGCTTGACAAATTCTGATACACAACAAAGAGAACATGAGCCAGCAATGCATCCTGGTGGCAAAGCAGACTAACAGCACCCAAGCTGTAGCAGGAGAAATGCCAGCAGGTCGAGGGAGGTGATCCCTGTGTTCTGCTCAGCACTGAAAAGGACACACCTGGAGTGCTGGGTCCAGTTCTGAATGTCTGTAATGAACCTGACAGGGTAACCCCTGTATATCAAGGAGTTGGTGAACCACACAGCAGTTGCCCAGGACTGTGCTGGGCTGCACTGGGCCACATATCCAGCCTTGGACCCATGTGAAGCTCCACAAAACTCATGGCTGCAGGCCAGACCCAGGCAGTTCACTGTAAAACAGGGTCATGCAGGCAGCTCCTGCCTGGTACCAGCAATTAGACCACTTGTGTGCACTTGTCTTTATCTAGCACAGCAGCAACAAGTTGTCAAGTGAACATCTTTTTGGCACTGGGAGTAAGGAGTTTTCATGTAAGGAAAAGTCAATAATAGCTCCAATGAAAGGGGAATTTGCTTTGCATGGATCAGAGGCCCATTTGATGGTGCAACACTAGAGGTTCCAACAGCTGAAGGGACACAGGATTATCTGTATTTTTCTCACTTTATAGTGTTAGCTCTATCCAAATAGCATTTGTGTCTAGAGTGTCAGTGCCTTTCTTCCTTGGTTCATAAGGGATCAGCACCTAATACTAATATGTTATACTAATATCTAATACCTAATACTGATACAAATAAACTCTACAGTGTAAAGAAGATACAGGCATACTGGAGTGAGCCTAGTGAAGGGCCACAGAGATGATTAAGGGCTTGGAGCATCTCTTCATCAAGCAGAGACTGAGACTGATATGACTGTTTAGCCTTGAAGGTCTTCTCAATGTGTATGAGCACCCTGTGGGAGGGAATAAAGAGGGAACCAAGATCTTCTCAGTTTTGCCCAGTCAAAGGTCAAAAGGGTATGAATTCAAATAGAGGAATTTGCATTTGGCCATAAGGAGAATCTTAGTTTGAGGTGATTGGGAACACGTTGCCCAGAGGTGATGGGCTTTTCTCTTGGAAGTAATCTGCTACAGGTGATTGTTTTAAGCAAGAGGTTGGACTAAACAATCTCCTGAGGTCCCCTCAGATTCCATGAACCAAAGATTTTGAGGTCATGTTCATTTTTCAAGTGCCTCTAAATCATACAGTTCATTTGTACCTGTCTTTGTAATGATAAATAGCTGAGTTATGCGTTGATGGGATACCTCCTTTTTATTTATAAATGAACTATACTGATGCTTTCTGCTTTTCACATTTCCATGTCTCCACCCCATTTTTAGAGGTATGTCAACAAGAAATACCTTTTAGCACTTGATCTGCAGCTCTGTTAATATCTGGTTTATTTACTTACCTCTTTAAACATGACAAATATTCAGTAAATGTACATACAGTGCTACTATGTGATAAGAAATGTACAGTGTTTGCTTTTGTGTAATGACTGTCTTTTAGTAAGTGCTTATGGAAGCCTTGTAACTTCTTTCCAGATATTGTTCTCTTTTTTTTTTTTTTCTAAGAAGAAAGGTTCTTTTATTAGAGTTTTTGCAAACTCTGTATACTCAAAAAATGCTCTTTCTTTAAAACACAGGTTTAAAAGCATTTTTAGGGGATGGTATAACTGTTCTTCAAACACCTAAAAGGACAGAAAAATGGAAAAAAAGAAATAGACTCATGTAAAGAAGCAAATCCATATAGAACCATTGACCAGAATTATACAATAAATGTAAATATATAATATACAATATATAATATACAATACATGTAAATACATGTAAACTTTAGTTATCACTTCCTTTCAGTCTTAGGAAAAGTTTCCTAAGGCAAAGCAGTTGATTAATGAAGAACTAACACTAACAGTTCACAGATAAGATACTACTTATCTCTTATTTATTGAAATCATCACTGATGAGTCTGTGTGCATCCTTTTATGTGGGAATACTTCATTCATCCAAGGTTATTACAGGACACAAGTAATCAAAATCAAGTGTTTGGAACTGTTCAGAACCCTAAGACTACTCAATTGACTGAAATTGCCAATTAATATAATCTAAAGTTAATCTCAATGTAATAATTTTTAACATCACACCACAACAGTTACAGTTTAGTACTCACACTCATTACTTGCATACAGTAGTTCTAATTCCTAGATAAATAAGAAAATTATTATATCCATTAGATATTATGATTATATCCATTTTGAGGAAAGGAATATGACTTGTATGATAGAAAAAAGGTTTACCTTAAATACTCTTCATTAAAATCACATATGCCTTCATTTTCAAATAATTTCTAAAAGCTCTGGAAGAAAATAGGTTCTCAGGCTTTGGTCAGTTTCCTCAGAATTATGTTGCCTTTTGAAGCATGTTGAAAAACCCTTAAACTTCAATTTTAAAAAAAAAATTAGCCTTATTTTCATTTCCCTTCATACTGTCAGTGGAAGATTTACTATTGATTTCAATGAAAAGAATGTCAGAATTTCTTTAAGGACAAAATAGTTCTAGCTACAAGCTCTAAATGGAATCAGTATATTATGATATATAATTTTTGTATGCCTTTATAAATCTGTTATTGTTGGATATAGGGTCAAGAGGCAGGTCCTTCCCAGCCACTTAAGGGGCTGTATATTAACATACACCTGGAAGGAATTTATTAGTGAAGTAAATGTGAATGTCTGTGGGTATACTGGGCATAAGAAGGAAGAGGTCAGAAATTCTGAGCTCGCTTGTATTGATTATAGGTGGCAAGAACCCAAGACACTATTTGTGAGTTTTGCTCTCTTGGATCTTTGCAGGATTTGGATTTGGACCCTCTTTGTAATGTCAGATTGTGTCTGATCAGGATCCAACTTATTCTGAAGCTTTCAACTCCTGTGTGTTTGCTATCTCAAGGTTTTCAGAAAAGCTAGATTAACCTGTGTCTTGCTCCAAGCAGTCTGGTGAGGAAATCAGGATTTTAGCCAAAACAAGTTTCTGGTGCTGCTTTAAGCTGCATCTTGATGGTAACAGTCTAATTTTACTACTTTTTTTTTTTTCTTAACTGCCTTTTTTCCCCCAAGCTTTTAGTTCTATAGCATGTATTTCTGAAGTCCATTCACATGCAACTCAGATTAAGTCTCCCACTGCCTTTGCAACAAGACAGCTGAATCAGGGGTAATGTACAACTCCCAATTCAACATTTATCTGAAATTAAATGAATGAAGAAGAAAATCCTCTTATTGCTGAGCCTAGGAGAGGTAGGGCTAAGCCTGGCTGAGAAGAAGGGGAAAGAAGATAAGGAAGGTAGGCAGAGACTGGCAAGAAAATACACAGAAGGCCTAGAGAAGAATGATAAAGGGAATTTTCCTGAGCATGCTGATATTTTTTCCTATTTCAAATCTTACATTCTGATTGATCCCTGTTTGCTGTATACAGAGAATTCATTGATACATTGGGGGTGTGGGTCAGACAACACAAGAGCCTGACCTAGGCTCTTTACTTGATTTTCTCTAGCACCAGTGTTTGGATTCATTCAGGTTGTCTGCTGAGAGCAGGCTGATGTTCCTGAAGAAGGAAGGAGTTGCCTGTGCTTACAGTGCAGCCTTTGTTCTCAGTGCCATGCACTTGATCATAAACAAACTCTCCTGCTTCAAAAAAATTACCTGCACTTGTTCCTTTGACCTTGATTTTTCCTCTGGTTAGAAACTGGCTACAACGTGGATTTCTGATTGTAAGTGCTAAGGAGCCTTTGCTTTCCATCTCAGCTAATCAAGGTGTTTTCATTCGTTCCCTCACAAGTTATGTACTAGGGAAATTCAAAATGATGAAAGATGCAAAACTACGTTTTCTCTGCCTAGGGTGGTTCCAGCTCTCAGTGTATGAGAATAAAACTCCTGAACAGATTTGCATTTTAGGAGTCCTGAGTGAGACAGCAACTGAGAAAGGGCAGTCTTGCCCTTCTGAGCCCTCCTTTTTGTATCTGTGGCTCTGGTTACATAAGGACTTTAGGAGCTGAATGATCATACACTTAAGAGAATATGTCACTATTATTAATATTTTTTCTCTAATTTGACTGTTTAATAATGGGCTGGATTTTACAGCAATAGAATAGACTATCTACTTTTTTTTTTGTAATGAGGACCAAAAGCCTCATTTTAATGTTTCCTTGGGATATGAGCTTCTGTAGGGAGTGATGGATTATGTGGGTACTTCTTCCTGAATGTCCCTGCAGGGCAGCAGTTTTGTGGGATTTGCAAATAGTACAGAAATTCTCTTCAGAAGCCTGTGGTTTTGAAAATGAACTCCATATTATATATGCTTTCCAGATCCTGAAGCAAACATAGACATACCTACTATTGTCTAGGGGTTTTGTTTTGCAACAATAACCTGCATAATCAATCTTAAAAACATACATGATAAATTAGCAGCCAATAAGTTTTATGCAAGAAGTTGGATAATAACCTGGAAAGGATTTGTATGGTGTAAAAAAACCCCATAAATATAGGAAAGTCAAGTCAGGGCATGATTTAAACTTTATTCTTTCCCTTGTATTCTTATTTTTTCCCTTGTGTTCTTATTCTTTCCCTTGTATTCTTATTCTTTCCCTTGTATCCTGACAAGGAACATAAACAAAATCTTGTTTATTTTAAGGGTGTTGGAACACTGGAACAGGCTGCCCAGAGAGATTGTGGAATCTTCTTCTCTAGAGACTTTTAAAACCTACCTGGATGTGTTCCTGTGCAATCTGCTTTAGATGAACCTCCTGTATCAGTGGGGTTGGACTAGAAGATCTCCAGAGGTCCCTTCTAACCCCTACCATTCTGTGAGGCTGTTTTCTTCTGTAAACATTCCTAAAAGTACTTATCTGTGTAGTAAAGCACAGATGTCATTCCTGAGGCTGTCTTCCACCAGAGAATCATGGACTGGTTTACGTTGGAAGGCACCTCCAAAGATGATCTGATCCAATCCTCTGCCATGGACAGAGACATCTTTTACTAGATCTTTTTGTTTACTGACCTTGAAAACATCCAGGAGTGGGACATCTCAACTTGTATGGTTGGCCTCTTCCAGTGTCCCACTAACACTTCATAGTAGAAAAAAAAAATAAAATTCCTTTTTGTCCAATCTAAATCTCCTGTCAGTTTAAAACTACTGCCCCTTTTCCTGTCACTACAGACCTTAGCAAAAAGTTTCTCTCAATCTTTCTTATTTTAATTATTAAAAGCCTACAATAAGGTCTTCCTGGAAGTTTCTCATCTCCAGACTGAGGTCAGTAAATGAAGAGACAAAGAAACCTTGCAGAATGGCTTGTATATAGTTGTCCAGTAACTGAAACCTGGTTGATATTCAGTTTTTGAAGTGATGCAGTGTTTTGTGAGACCCTCATAACAGCTTTCAGTCACACACTATGGGATGGGGGTTTTTTCCCCATATCTTGTTAATCAGAAGTGAGAAATTTGTCTTCAACATCTCCTTTATTTTGTTTGTAGATGAAGCTGTTTGAAATATATACTCATCCATTACTCTTGTATGAATGAGGTTTTAGTTTCTCAACACATTTAGCATCTTTAGAAGTGCACAGTTTACCCTGAGAAATAATTTCTTTTTGAAAATATTTCCTGAGGTTGTTTTGGAAGCTCTCTATCTTGTCACTTATTTAAGATTTTGGCCTTTAGGTGGAATGTCAACAGTAGTAATGTGATTCACAAAAAGCTGTATTTGTGTCTTTGCATCCAGTATGGAGAAAAAATAATTGTTTGTGGGAAAGGTGTTTCATTCAGGAATGTTTACCATGTAATTTCCTTTTGAAACATTTAATAAAGACTTCTAGCTATTTTAACTGCCATCTGAACTTTGTTATGCAACTCGTTTAGTATAGCAGTGCAATATTCAAACTGATTGCAGAGTATCCTGTTAATACAGTGGTATAAGAACTATAGAACTACTTAGAACTACTGTTGGAATAGTATGTCTGGTGAAATGCTTAATTTATCATAGGCTTTGTGGCAGCATCTCATAGTTGGTTTCCAGAAGCTTAAGGGGTCTGAGAGTGGTTTTGTAGCTGGTAGCAAAAAGGCCATTTCTCCTAGATCTCTGGAGAAAGCTCTGGATTTTCATCCTTCCACTTTATGACTTACCCTGCATTTTCCCACTTGTAACTATTAACTAGCTTGTCATCAGCCTTGGCCACAATCTTTAATGTAAGATGTGTGTACTTTCTAGAATTTTCCAGAGACTTCAGTCCAAAAATAGCTCAGTAGAGTCTTGGCAGAAGTGCCTGTGTTGTATAAGGCTTTATTCTGGTTGACCACTCGTGTATTAAACCTGTTGGACGCTTACCTCTTCCCAGCTTGCTGGGAAACAGCTGGGTGGTTTTCATTCTGAAATGGGCTTTCTGGCCCTCCCAACAGTGTAAAGGCCAGGAGGAACCCTCACTGGGCTTTGTCCTTTCTGTTTCTCTCTTGCAGCTTTCTATAACTCTCTAGAAGCCAGCACATAATGGGCTTAGCTTAAGCTTCCTTTGGATTTCGGTCAAAGGTAATTCTTCATATAGCAGTTCAGTTGCTGCTTTTTAATACTGCAAAGTTACTTTGGAGAAGACAGCATGTGAATGCTAATCCTTTTGTTATGTATTTAAAAGGATCACTTTCTACTCAGTTTCCTAGCCATTCACGTGGTCATGTATTTTCTCCATGGAACAACAGTGATAATTTGTTTTTCTGCAATGTTTCCCTGTCCATTTCATTGTCCAGAATGTCTTTGATGCACAAGTATTGGTTTATTGCTTGAGTATTAATTGAAGCTATTCATTACTGAGTATGTCAAGTATATAACCTTTCACAGAATCACAGAACTGACAGATTTGTTCTGAGTGAAATCACAGAATGGCAGGGGTTGGAAGGGACCTCTGGAGATCATGGAGTCCAAGGCCCCTGCTAAAGCAGGTCCATGAAGAGCAGGTTACACAGGAATGTGTCCAGGTGAGTTTTGAGAGTCTCCAAAGGTGGAAATGCCACCACCTCTCTGGCAGCCTGTTCCAGGGCTCTGTCACCCTCACAGGAAAGAAGTTTTCCTTATGCTTGCATGGAACTTCTGTGTCCTGGTTTGTGCCCATTGCCTCTTGTGCTGTCACTGAGCACCACTGAAAAGAGACTGGTCCCAGCCTCTGAGACCAGCCCTTCAGATATCTGTAAATATGAATAAGATCCACTTTCAGTCTTCTCCAGTCTAACAGACCTAGGTCTGTCAGCCTTTCCTCATGAGAGATGTTTCAGTCCCCTAAGCATCTTTTTAGCCCTCGCCTGGACTCTCTTAGGTAGTCCCTGTCTCTCTTGATTTTTGGAGCCCAGAACTGGACACAATTCTCCAGATGTTGCCTCACTAGTGTGGAGTAGAGGGGGAAGAGAACCTCCTTCAACCTACTGGTCACACTCTATGCACCCCAGGAGTGGCCTTCTTGGCCACTAGGACTCCCAGGTCCTCCCTTGCAGAGCTACTTTCCCACAAGTTAAGCCCTCACCTGTAGGGATGCATGGGGTTATTCCTCCTCAGGTGTGGGACTCTATACTTGCCCTTCCTGCACTTCATTAGGTTCCCCTCTGTCCAGCTCTCAGGCCTGTCCAGACCTTGCTGGATGGCAGCAGAGCTTTCTGCTGTGTCAACTAGTTTGGTGTCATCAGCAAACTTGCTGAGGGTTTCTCTGTCCCTTCAGCCAGGTCACTGGTGAGTATGTGGAACTTTCATTGCAATTCTATTTAAGTTTATATTTAATATTATAGATTTGTCTGATGCTTACAGAAAATTTCTACCAGGATTTGTACCAAGCCATGTCAAGGTCTGTACAGTGGAAGTTCTCATGGGTGACAAGCCCTTTTGGGCCACTGAGTCTGCCTGTTGGCATACAAACCCAGTGCAGTAGATGCCTGCTGCAGTAATCATTTGTGGCTGCCTTTGGCATTCCAACAGCACTGTTTCTGCCTTAATCAAATCACAAAATACTTTTTCCATTGCAAAAATTTGTCTGTGAGCATTGTTTAAGCTGTTTGGGTTTATGCAAATAAGCTATTTCAAGAGCTATTGTGCACCTTTTCCAACTCATGGTCTCTGTAGCTTTTGCAATGAAGTATGTCTTGTTTTTTCTCTCTCCAGTGTATATTATTGCTCACTTTTTCTTTTTTTAGTGGTTGAATTATTTTGTACATTTCCAGGTGTCAAATTCTGAAAATTCATCATCTCAACAAAACATTTTGGTCGTCTTTTCTAACTTTGCTTTGGAGACATTACCAGAAAATATTTGCTTTGAACAAATTTGCTTACTTTTGATAGTGTTTTTAGTTACAGGAATCATTTCTCCCCATTGAGAGTCACTAGGATCCCACAAAGGTCTCTTTGTACTGTAGGCATGACCTGTATGAACTGCAGTCTCTGCCTTTAGAGCTGTCATTGGATCTTTGCTGTTCTAACTGCTATTTATTTTTATCCTGTTCACATTATGATCATACCATTTTAAAATGGCAATTTGGCTTTGTGAGATTACAAACCTATTTCCCTCTCTTGCACATTCAGAAGAAGTCTTTAACCTTGTCTATGCTAGAGAGGTTCTGCTGCACTGTCAGCAAACCCCCTTGGTGTAGATGCAGAGCATGCTGACACAAGCTCTTTGGCTTCCTTAGTAACACCACATCACTGAATAACAGCAAAACCCATCTTCTGTGAGCATTGCTGCATCCACACCATGGTTTTGCTGGCACAATAAAATAATCAGAGGGACATTCTTTTTTTCACACCCCAGGATAGCATGGACAGGCCTGACTCCATATTGTAGACATGGCCCTTCTTGGTGTCCAGCTGTTTCTTTGTGCTTTGCTCTTTTTGTGTGACAGATTGAGTATTAGCTGCCTGGTTTGCACTGCATTACTGTCAGCAATTTACTGCTTTCTTACTTAAAAAAAAAATAAATGCTGAGACTGGAGTAAGGATGAGACCTGTAATGTCCAGATTTCACAAGCATATCTGCTATGATTGGATTATTTTTTTTTTAATAATTGTGAAATACCTGGTTATCAAATTCATACATGGCTTCACAGAATTACACAGAATTATTGTTGGGGCTGGAATGACCTTTGAGATCATCAAATCCAGCCTCAGACCTGACACTTCAACACCTACTAGCCCATGGCACTAAGTGCCACATCCAGTCTTTCCTTAAACACCACTAGGGATGGTGACTCCACCACCTCCCTGGGCAGCCCATTCCAGTG